>JBBBDQ010000578.1:1585000-1880000 GCA_037127315.1 Ascarosepion bandense
TTTGCTAGATGATGAAAAACATTCTAAACTATAACTTATAAGGTTGATCTGGCTGTAGTTTTCAAGGATAAAATTCCTAGCATTGATAAATAGATAAATAAATCTTTTTCTTTTTTTTTTTTTTTTTTTTTTTTTTTATAGCACAAATGAACTTTTATTTTTCTTGCTCATGCTTTCAAGTCTTTATACTTAGTTTTGCACTTTCATAGTTTTTATTACTTTTCTTCTAATCTCTTTAGTGTTTTTTTTTCTTCCTCTTTCTAAAAAGAAATATTGCAACCTAGACAAAGTATACCTGGCAATTTTATGCCTGCTATTGATAGTAAAAACACTTATTTTCATTAACAATTATCATGACTCAAACTGTTTTGATTAGTAAAGTTAAGACACCTCTTCTCTTTATCTCATCAAATGGACTAATTTATCGCACATTTCAGCACTTGAGCCCTGCAAGAGAAAAAATGGGAATTTGTAACTTTCTATTTTCTGTATAAGCATTGACACTCTTTGAAATATTCATATTGAGATAATCTTACCTAGTGATTCTAATTTTAGTTTAAAATTAGATTTAATTATTTTGGCAAAATCCAAGTGCATATTTTTATTGATTCTACATTTTATATTTTAAAGGAACATCAGCAAGATCAAATCAATTCTGTAGTTGGTTTCTATACCCATTCTTATTAATAATGTAATTATTTTCATTATAATATGGATCTACTTTAAGCTTTAAAATTCTGGGGGGGGGGGAATCTTTAAAGGTCTAAATACCAGAAGTACCAGATAATTTTTGTTGGAGGAATTTTTGGGATGAATGATTAGGATTCTTTTTTTTGTTTTGAACCAGCCTGATTCTCTTTCAATATTTCAGCTGTTGTAATTATCTCCACATGTCATATTCTGTAACCTTTTTGGGAGTTCAACCCAAACCAATTCAGTCCTTGAGTAGATTGTTCTCATTCTGCTTTTCATGCTTAGAAGATATTTTTATGTTGGCTAATGCTCACCAGTTTTATTCATACTTGTGATACTTGTATATTTTTTTCCATTGAACCAGAATGTGATTTTTCAGCACTACCAAACTCTAGGATGGAAGTAACAACTTCCAGAAAACCAGATATATTTTAACTAATGCTTTGGGCCATCTGTCCAAGGGGTTGAATAAGAATGGTGAGTATTAACTGATATAAAGTATCCTCTGAGCAGGGAAAGAATGAAAACAACCCCAATGAATTGAATAAAGAGCTTTGTTCAAAATTTTACAATGGTTACTAAGTATGAAAACACATCTGAAGAAGTCTGGAAGGTACAATTGCTAAAACATTGTATGATAATCAAGTTGAGCATATTGATCTGAACAGCAAAACATGAGTAGAAAAATTTAACATTTGTTACTTTTTATCCATTTCATATCAGCTAAAATTAACTTGTATAGTTTATATTATCGTGAAACAGTTTACCATTATTTAGAAAAAGCATATGGACATGTTCACACAAAAATGCAATAGGTTAGGAGAAGTAAAATAAACAAATTCCAGTGGTTAGCAGCTATTTCTCTAGCAGTATAAAATAGAAGTGGAATTTGCGATTATATCACCTATATCTACTCATATCTTTCCTTGATAAGCTGAGTTTGGTATCATTTATTGTCAACAAAGTACCATATAAACATGTGACTTCCCATTATTTTGACCATTTCTGGAGGATCGATCAATGTTTTCGGATGTTAGCGTCAAGAAGCCATTCAAGTTGCTTGTTTGCAACAAGTGAAAACAATGGCTGAGAAAGGGTCACTCACTTTGACAGGTTGCATTTGCCAACTAGAGACTTTATTATATAGACATTGGAAGCCTGACAGAGCATTAAACCATTGTGGCAAAGTCATTTAAAAAGAAAAAAAGATGCATCATGAACACAATGACATCCCTTTTGAGGAAGAAGGTCAAGATGACAATGACATTAAAGATCTCTGCTATACCGACAACAGATGAAACTAGTGGAATAGAAATTGATTTTTGTTAATTGGTTTACAGTAAATTCTAAAATGTAATTTGTTATATATTAATAAGATGTGAAGGAAAGGTAGAGATTTGTCTATTTCAAATTCATGTGTGAATTTAGTAGTATATTCTATATATTATGACATCAGTCTCTGATATGATCAGCAATGAAACCCACTAAAATGAGCATATGTGAATAAATTTTTAAAAAATTACAGTGTATGGTTTGTGATTTTTAAACTTTGTTGCACATTTTGTTTGAATCATAGATATAATTTTAGTCATAATGTCTGAAATGTTGCTCAGGGATTTAATATCTAGTTCTCATGTATAATATGCACCCATAACTTTTAGGCTTAAAAAGTCTGTGAGGAAAAGTGAATATTGTACACAGATACAGTAGTTGGATAAAGTGCATGCAAGAAATAGTATCGAGAAATGTACAAAATGTCATGAATTAAAATTTTTTTTCATTTATAACTTTTCAATTCATATATTTGTGTGTGTAATATGGCAGTTTTCCAGATGACTAAGGATACAGCTTTTCACTAAATCAGGAGTTACGCAATGGATTTGTTTTGGTCGTTTACAGTACTGTCATTGTCCAAACTGTTGTCCTCATTTTCATTACCATATTTAACATTGTACACTTTCTTCAGGTGATTAAAATTTTGAGTTTAACCCTTTTTGTCTGCCAGGGTAGATTGTTCTAATTCCATGTGCTATGCCTCTTACAGACACATGGCCAATCAATAAAAATGCTGGTTGAATCCAGTAACTGAACCAGCAGAAGCAAACAAAAACTTGAGTTGAATCAAAGGAAAATATCTGATACTGAGACATATGAAAGAGGCATGGAACTAGAACATTCCTATCTCGGTGGACAAAATAAGGAATTCAATTCAAAATTCAATCACCTGAAGAAGGCCGGAGTGTACAATGGCCAAAATGTCATGAATATGGCAATGAAGATTAAACCAACTGTTCGAACAATGCAATAGTGCAAATAATTCAATACTTCATCTTAGAAATATAGACGAATATATTTTGGTAGCTTTTCTTTTAATATAAATTTTCACTCAAATCATTAAATAGGCTTCTATCTCCTTGTGTAAGTACTTTTGTAATTTTTGCTTATTATAAACACAATACATTTCAGTTGAAATAATTTTTAACATGTAAATTACCAATAAAACTTTATTACATTAATATCCACTGGAATTTGAAAAAAAAAAAAATTTTTTTTTTTTTTTTTTTTTTAATCATTTTGCCCCAAGCAAGGCCGCAATGCCTCTGATGTGTAGGGGGTTGCAGTGAGAAAGAAAAAAGATACAGGGGATGTCAAACATAAGATACGGATGAGAATTTTAAATTTTAATCTTAATGCTTCCAAAATGAAACTGCTATCATTTAACCATCATAGACAACTGCTTCTACCCCCTCCTGCCAATCAGAATGGATCAGACTAGTCTCCCTGAAAGCATAACACTGTGCCTCCTAGGACTAGTGCCTCCACTGACCTCAAGTGGAATGACTACATTAAGTCCATAGCTAAATCTGCTGCTTGGAAGGTTGGTTCCCTGTGTAGGGCTACAAAGTTTTTCTATTCTAAATCCATGTTACACATATATAAATCTACCATCCACTCATGCATTGAATACTGCTGTCACATTTTTTTGGGTGCCCCTGCTATTCATCTTGGTCTTCTTGACAAAATCCAATGAAGAATCTCTAATGTAATTGATCCTGACCTGGTAGCTCAACTCCAGTCACTTTCTCACTGACGTAATGTGGCTTCCCTCTGTCTCTTCTACAAATACTTTCACAACTTCTGTTCTGATGAGCTTAGCTCTCTGGTGCCCCACTGTTTGAATTTACTTGAGCTACTAGACTAGCAGATATATTCCACCCTTTTACAGTGAAACCAATCAAATGTAACTGCAGTTTCTTTGCTCGCACTTCTTGCATGTGGAATTCCCTTCTGTATACTTGCTTCCCTGAAAGCTACAATCTCCACGAATTTAAATGCAAAGCCAATTGCCATCTCTTATCTTCTTGACTCATATCCTTTTCATGTTCTTCCTTTCCACTCCACTCTCATGCAGCTCTCTTCACACCTGTATCCTCATTCTTTTCGTACTCATTCTCTGACTCCTCTGTAACTTATTCCTCTTTCTCATCACTCACCTCTTCTGTAACCCCCTGCGCACCAGTGGCAGTTCTGCCTTGCTTAGGGTGAAATGATTTAAAAAAAAAAAAAATGAATCAAATAGATTGCAATTGACATTGCATTTAAACTTTTAGAGATTAGCTATCAGGGACCCTAAAAGTTATGCCTGGATTTGTAATTGGAGGCCACAATTTAAACGACCTAAGGTACGCAGATGATACAATGCTGATAGCAGACACAGAAAGGAAACTACAAGACCTCCTACAGAAGGTAGCAGAAGAAAGTAACAAGAAAGAACAAAATAAACTGCATGAAAACTGAATGCATGATCATCAGTAAAAAAGGCAGCCCAAAATGCCAAACACAAGTCGGGGATACCAGAATGAAGCAGGTACAAAAATTAAAATACCTGGGAAGCATTATAACAGAAGACGGAAAGTGCGACACAGAGATCCGAAGGTGAATTGACATGGCGAAGGAAGCATTCCAGAAGTTAAGTAAGGTATTAAGAAACAGGACAATTTCGCTAGGAAGAGAGTACTGGATTGCTATGTGCTGTCCGTCCTTCAGTATGGCAGTGAATGCTGGACAATACCATCAAAGATGAAGGAAAAACTTGAAGCAACTGAAATATGGTTCTACAAAAGGATGCTGTAAATATCATGGATCGAGCATGGGAGCAATGATGAGATCTTGGAAATGATGGAAACAAAAAGGAAATTAATACTGAGCATCAGGAAGAGACAACTGAAGTTTCTGGGGCACGCAATGAGGAAGGAGGGCTTGGAAAATCTGATACTAACAGGTCAGATAGAGGGGAAAAAGAGACAGGGGAAAGCAATGGATAACATATTTGAAGAACCTAATCAGGTGGATGACGGAACGAGGATTGCATGATGTAACAGAAGGCGTGCTCAGAGCCACAGGGATAGGGAAACGTGGAAGGCCATGATCGCCTACGTCCTGAAGGGACAAGGCACATAGAAGAAGAAGCTATCAGGGAAGCATGTGAATGGAAGTGAATTCCACAAACAGGAAGTGCAAAAAAAACTGTTAGAGTAAAAAAGTGATTACATTTAACTATTTCTATGGTAAAAGGGTGAGACCTTGATGCCAAACTGGGAGCATAAATACATGTGGTTGGAGTATCGGGGGAGGGGGTGCTCATTAGAGCAGTTTCCATGAAAATACTTGTAATAAAGACAGAGAGAAGCTACATCATGTCGGTGAGAAAGTGACTGAAGGCGGGCTGCCAAGTCAAGATTGATTACATTGCAGATCCTCCTTTGAATTTTGTCAAGAACCTCAAGATTAATAGTAGTAGGAGCACCCGACCAGATATGGCAACAGTGTTCAATTCATGGACTAATGGTACATTTATAAATGTGCAAAATAGATACTGATGAGAAAAACTGACTTGTGCAACACAGTGAACCAACCTTCCTAGAAGTAGATGCAGCTATGGATTCAATGTAGTCATTCCATTTGAGGTCATTTCAGAGAGTGAGACCAAGGGGACACAGTGCGTTGCTCTCTAGGAGACTAGTGTCTTCCATTCTAATGGTAGGCAGGAATTATTCTCTATAGTGGCTAAAGGGGAGCAGCTTCGTTTTGAAGGCATTAAAATTTACTTTTAATATAAACATAAATATTGTTTATAAGATGCATCTTATATTTAAGGAAAAAAAAATTATCAACTTTTACAATGGTCATAGTTCACTGAAATTATTATTTTTCTCTTTACTTGACCTATTTACCTATATTATGTGAAAGATAAATTCTGTGAGATCTTTTGCTTTATTAATGTTAGTTTGAGTTGCATTAGCAGACAGTTTGACAATCAATCAAGGGTGTCAACTCCTAGCAATTGACATTTAAGCTCTTCAAATAGAAAGTTATATGTATAAACATAAAAAAAAACCAAATAAAAATGAACACTCTGCCTTTAAAAAAATGCATGCACTAAAACAGATCTACTAATCTCAAACATAAGCTCTGTTAATTATACTAAGAGCTATACAAATTTTAAGGTTTGGCTTCTTTCTTCTTTTTTTTTTTTCCAGTATGAAAATTTTATGAAATTAAATGATATTTACCAACTTTACGGCTACTCCACATTGAAAAACACCAATTCCCGTACAATCACCAAAGTTAAGCAACATTGAGCCTGGTCAGTACTTGAAGGAAAAACCATTTATGAATACCAGGTGCTGTAAGCTTTAGGTCAGGTCAGACTGTCTGCTACTGGTACCACATAACCCAGTACTATCTGCCATGGGTTGGGTCGTCAGCAACTAAATCAGCACCCTTGCTAGGTGCAAGGTCAGTGAAGAGGGTGGCGTAGGCACTCTATAGGACCAATAACCTCTCAAAGAGTGGAAGAACTCATATGAGCCAATGGCCACCTACATAAGCAACTAGCTATGGTTAGTCTTCACCAACCCACATTGCCAAGTGTGCCAAATCCCCTGAAATGACAAACCTGAAAAAAGTAAAAGTTATCTAGGGAGAGTGTCCTCAAATGAGAGTGAAAAAAAAAACCCTGATCCAGATCACCAACTTTATGTAGCATATATGTAGCTACCTCCAAAAATTAGCTAAAAAAGAACATATCATGATGAAAAAAAAATGCTCCAAACTTGATAAAAACAAAAAATTTTATTGTCAAAATCTTTGTTATTATTAACAGGAAAGACCAAAGTATTTTATGATTAATTTTATTAATCCTTTCTAACATATTTGAAATTTTGATTAAAAATATTGTTTTTCTTTTGTCACTGAGTGAGCCAAAGATTAGTATGGGAAATTTAGTGTTATTTTTGCAGTAAAAAAACGTTTTGCACATTTTTGCAAAAATATAATTATCATCGGGGTTTTGATTAAATTTTCAGGATTTATTCATAAATAAAATCCCCCCACCCCCACCTTTTATGAAATTTTGAGAAATTGTGCTGATTTTTGTAGATACAGCTGTTCATATATGACATTATCAGAAAATGAGCAATAACTATAGTGAATTTAAAGCCAGAAAGTATCTAAAATAAATTCAATAAAACATTAGATTACAGAGTCAGTTTTGTTTCCAGTATATTTGTTTTTGTGTTCTCCAGGTGTATGTTACATGATACTTTTTTCTTATCTTTTATATCAATGTATAAACATCTTCAAATCCTATTTATTCTCCTGTTAACATGAGATTTTGGTATTAAATCTAATAACATTGTTAAACTTTTTTTTTCTTTTTTTTTTTTTTAAGGATTGAAAATAAAAAATGTACAAAGTGATCTCTAAAGAAATGATGTAACATACTTGTGAAAGCTGAAAAATATATTGGCTAAAGCAGTATTTAAAAAAAACTCCAAAGATGAAGATAATGATTAACTATTCAATTTTAAATAATGCAGCAAAATATTACCTAATATTTCCTATAGATTAATATGAAAGAATACCTTTTTGAATATAGTGCAAATATTTTTTCCTGTTGTGTGTATAAGTATAAAAAAATATTTTCATAGTAGTTGTGATCATCCAGTTCTGAGAGAAAAACATTTTATTCAAAGTGCTATGTATATTTATTTAATTAACTAAATCTAAATGATTTTCTTAGTGTATATGCTCATCATATGGAAATTACAAAGAGAATACATATATAATTTGAGCAATTATGGGAAATATGCTAGGGAAATTATGGATATTTTTGTTTGTTTCAAGATTGGTTGATGTGAAGTTTTTTTTTGTTTTTGTTTTTTTTATTAATCCAATAAATTTATTCTGGCTATATATTAAAATTTATTTGTTTTGCAGACATTGTTGACTTAGTTTTTTTTTTTTTTTTTTGTTTTTTTACCTATTGCATTGAGAGGTTATAACAAAAATTTTCTTTGAAAGTGAAAAATAAACTTTTTTTTTCTTCTTTTTCTTAAATACCAAGATATAAGTTTTTTTTCCCTCTCTTTATTTTTCTTTTTTGGGATTTTACAAGTCTTCCAAATAAAAAAAAAAAAAAAAAAAAAAAAGATCTTCCTGATAAAACCAAAAAATCAAAATATATTGTTCTACCCACTATTCTATCATAACTGCAATTGAAAAGAATTTATCTAAGTTTAATATAAAAATTTGTTGCAACTACTAAAACAAAAGACTAAATTAATACAAGACAAATAAACTGAAATTTGAAGGAGGAATTATTCTGTTAGGATGTGATTATTTAGTACATTGTATTCTCTAAATAAAATGCATAATGTACTGGATATACTGATACTCACATTTGTATAAAAAGTGAGTGGACATAGTTATTTTTATACACAGCAGTGTTTCATGAACCCCAATTGAGAATTCTTGATTTAACAAGTTTACATTATTTCATGAATTATTCAGGAGCCACAATAATTCCTGATAAAATAATAGTGACTCTTTAGAATTACAGTTTGCATTGGACCTGTAATAGTTTGTGTTTAGTATTTTCTACAAAAAGTCATTGTCTGAAATATAAGTGTTTAAGTAAAATCTATATTTCTTCCCATTTTTTTAAGGTCTGATGCTCTTTTGAGCATTTATTATTGATTATTTGTAATTTTAAAAAATCAGCATTCTCTCTCTTTCTCTCACTCACACATATGTCTTAATATTATTGCAATATTTTAATTATTAATAAAATTGCATTAGTGGTTTGTTGGTTAGTTCTGTTAATTGCATTACTCATTATAGTGATCAGAGCATTTTTATTTTAATAGTATATAACCAAAAATGAAGGTTTCAATTTATACGCAACTTAGTAGTTGCATTTAATAGCTGGCTTGATGAGAAAAATGTAGTTTCAGAATAATTGAATTTTCATTGTTATTTTAATTCTAACAAGGCAATAGCCCTAAGTCATATGATGATGCATGATGTATCGTTTAATGACTTTAGTTACCAAGAGTTAAGAATTATATGTGAAAGAGTAAGAGACCTTATAAAATGTTTATGAGAAAGTTATCTGTAAGATTTGAACACAAAATAAACCTCATTAGATTTTATAAATTCTGAATTTTTCCTACCCTATAACTCCAAGAAGTTGTTGAAACAAGATTAATGTATTTACCAAGTTTCTGCAGAGTCTGGGAACTGTTTATATAACTATCCTCCCAATTTACATTCATTTCTACCAAAATATCTGGGCACTAGAAACTGGTTGGAGGTACTTTTGGACAGGCTATCTGGTTTCCTAGCCAGAAGGTCTTTGCAACATCTATCAATATTGCCCCCTGCCCGTGTCTATACAAGTTGGATCCTGCAATTGCTTAGTTTGCACCACTATTTTTTTTCTTTTGCTGCATGAGCTGTCTTTCTATTCTTCTCTCGTTATGATAAAGGAATCACCAACATAAAACATAACTCAGCTGTTAATTCGCCCTGTCAGCGGGGCTTCAGAATACGTCGACTGCACCTCTTCAGGGGGTAAAAGTCCCCCAAGGGAGCCACCTGTTGGCTGTGGGTGGCGACCTGTAATGCCTGGGGACGGAATCCTGGTGGTTGAGAAGTTCATGACCTGGGTGCAAAGAGGTCATGTTTCTTCAACGCACCACTTTGGCCCTTACTTGGGCTAGACGGGTGGTCAGAGAGGCCCAATCCAATCAATCAGCTGGTCCCGATATACCCTAGCTTATATATATTCCTTTCTATCCCAGTAGTATTATTAAAATTATATTAATGGAACATTTCACACCCCTTTATCTTATATTAGCTAGAAGGCGGGGGCTGAGGGTCAACTGTGTAAGAGCAAAAGACTTTTTCATCACTGCTAAATTAAAGAGTTATATAACCAAAATTTTGCAGAGGCTCAAGACTTGCTCTCAATATGAGTATACTGGTCATGTATCCCTGTCTCAGCCAGGGTGAATGGCCCCCCCCCCCCCCCCGTTCATTCCCTTAAGTTGGACTCCGTGGTGGAGCACAGGGCCAGTGAAAATAAAAAACCAATACATGGCATCTTTGAATAAAAAAACTAAAAAATTTATCCGAATCGGACTCTGAATGTGAAACAGCAGACTCCCCCAGATTCATTATCATTGAATCCTTGGAAGAGGTCTGCTTCGCTAAATTCTCCCCATTTCTGATTGAAAGAGTTATTTCTACACGAGCAACTCCAAAAAACGTTAAAAAATTGAGAAATGGAAACTTACTTGTCAAGGTAGATAACAGAAGACAAGCAGAAAATCTCCTAAAAATGAAAATATTTCATGATTCCAAATGCAAAGCCTATCCACATGAGAGGCTAAACACTTCCAAAGGTGTAATCAGAAGTCAGGAGTTGGCTTCAGCCTCAGAAGAGGAAACAAGAGAGGCCCTGGGAAAACAGGGAGTGACAGATATAAAAAGAGTAAACATAAGAAAGGGTGACAAAAAAGTTGAAACTAATACCTATATATTGACTTTTAATCAGCCCCAAACCCCTAAAACAGTCAAAATAGGAAAGAGTTGAACAGTACATTCCAGCTCCTCTGAGGTGCTTCAAATGTCAGAAATTTGGACACCACAGGGACGCTTGCAGAGAACGACAGACATGTGCCAAATGTGGAGAAAAGGAACCAAATCATAAAGAGGAAGAATGTTTGAAACCACTAAGATGTCCAAATTGTCAAGAGGACCATCCAGCATATGCAAGATCTTGTGACATCTACAGGAAAGAAAAAGAAATCATTGAAGTAAAACATAAGAGAAATTATCTTTCCTGGAGGCCAGGAAAATTGTAGAGGTCTATATGGGTGAGAATAGCTATGCTTCTGTTACACCGAGAGTTGAAACAACCAATGAAGATAAAAAATATAAAATGCTAATTGAAAAACTCATAAAATTAGATCCAAGCGAGTGGACAAAATTCCAGACAGAGCTAAAGAAAGAACACACAAATAGTATTCAACAAACATTTCAATTGGAAGTCCCTGCTCAGAATAATAAAACTCATGATAAAATAAAGAATGAAAAAGAAATAGCGAAAAAAACATCACAGACACAGACTACTCCTACCAAAAAACAGAATTTGCAATGATCATCAATCTGTCTTTCAACTCCTAAAAGGGACAACAATGGGAAAAATAATATACAAAACCCTGAATCAAACAAGAACAAAGAAAAACGCCCATCACAATCCAAAAGAGACCATACTCCATCTTCCTCACGGGAATGTCTAAAGGTTTCAAACTTAACAAGCCAACCTACAGAACCATCAACTTCGAAGATTGACACAGAAAACAGGTTTAGTTTTCTGGAAAGTATGGAAATTGATAAGCTGAGCATTAAAAACAAATCAAAAAAAGAGCAATAACATCAATTCAGACAAATTTCACACCAAACAATTACAATTACAAATTACAAAATAATGCAATCCTACAGTGGAATTGCAGAGGAATCCGGGCTAATTATAAGGAACTTCACCAATTGCTGGCCAACCATAATCCCAAAATAGTTTGCCTACAAGAAACCTTCTTAAAAGAAACAACGTCTATTAAATTCAAACAATACCACATGTATAACTATTTCAACAAAGATGGAAACAGAGCCTCTGGAGGAGTGTCGATCCTTATTAGGAAAGATATACCCCAAAGTCAAATTCAGATAGATACTGACCTCCAAGCAATTGTTATCAAAGCTACTCTGCAAAAACCAATACACATCTGCTCCATCTACATCCCTCCACATGACCCCATCAGTGACTCTAAAATGAGTAAACTACTTCAGCAAATACCAAAGCCTTATTTACTGCTGGGTGACTTAAACAGCCACAGCACGGTCTGGGGTGCCAAAAAACCAATAGAAAAGATAAAGACCTAGAAAATATCATTGAATCAAATAACCTTTGCTTACTAAATGATAAATCAAAAACATACCTCAACCCGTTCACAGGTTCTTACTCAGCCATTGACCTCACTTTATGTGATCCCATAAGCTATATGGACTATGGTTGGAAAGTTCATGATGATCTATGCAGTAGTGACCACTTCCCCATATTTCTTGAAACTCTACAACCATTTAAAGATGAAAAACTTCCTCATTGGAAACTTAACAAGGCAACCTGGGAAGTTTTTGAAACCCTCTGTGAACAAAAACTTTTTCCAGACTCTAACATTATAGACCACACAAAATATTTTACCGAAATGCTAATCTCCATAGCCAATGAATCCATCGGAAAAAACCTCGAGCTCAGACAAACATAGAACTCCCTGGTTCAATGATGAATGCAAGACAGCTATCCTCTTTCGTAAGGCCACCTTACGAAAATTCCATAAACAACTCACTACCATTAATCTCAATACCTTCAAACTGCTCAGGGCAAAAACCCGAAAAATCATTAAAGAAGCCAAAAAGGAAAGTTGGCAAAACTATGTCAATCAAATTGGCTCCTCTACTAAAACAAACAATATTTGGAGGATAATAAGGAAGATATCTGGAAAACCGCAGCCAATCACTCTGACATCTTAGAAAAGATCAGACAGAAGCAACTACAAAGGAAGATATAGCAGATATACTAGCCAAGACATTCTCACAAAATTCCTCACTCAACACCTCTAACCCACAATTCATTACTTATAACAACCTCGTTGAAAAACAAAAACTTAACTTTAAGACAAATAATCTCGAAAAATATAATCTTCCATTTACATCAGCGGAACTGAAAGAAGCAATCAAAGCATCACAATAAATCAGTCAGCCCTGATAAAATTCATTATGAATTTCTAAAACATTTACCAAATAAATCACTGACCTATCTTCTCAAAATATTTAATGATATCTGGACATATGGGACAGTCCCAGAATTATGGAAAATAGCAACTCTCATCCCTATACCAAAACCTGGAAAAGATCACACAAACCCATCCAACTACCATCCAATAGCTCTCACACGTTGCCTTTGTAAAACAATGGAGCGCATGATTAACACAAGACTGATCTGGTACCTTGAATCCAATAAACTTATCACCAGATCTCAATGTGGTTTTAGAAAACAGAGATCGACAATGGATCATTTGGTTAAATTGGAAACCACCATAAGAGAGGCCAATATCCACAAACAACATCTTATAGCAATATTCTTTGACCTGGAGAAGGCTTATGAAACCACCTGGAAGTTTGGAATAATGAAAGATCTCCATAAACTTGGACTGTGAGGTAGATTGCCAAACTTTATTAAGAGTATTCTGTCGAATAGAGAGTTCCGAGTTAGAATCGGATCCACACTTTCAAACCTTCACAAGTAAGAAGAGGGAGTCCCACAAGGGAGTATCCTATCGGTGACACTTTTCAATATAAAAATTAACAGTATAACAAAGTGCCTTACTACTGGAATTGATGATTCTTTACGTTGATGACTTCTGCATCACTTCTAGATCAAGATATATGAGGACTGCAGAATGCTAACTGCAACAATGCATCAATAAAATAATACATTGGGTACATAGAAACGGATACAGGATATCTAAAAGCAAAACAAAATGAGTGCATTTTTGTCAACTGAGGAAAATGCACAATGACCCAGTCATAAAGCTGGAAGACACAGAAATACCGGTCATTAATGAGTACAAATTCTTGGTAGTTATATTCGACAGGATATTATCTTTCATACCTCATATAAGGTATTTAAAATCCAAAACGGCCCGTGCTCAACAACTCTTACGAGTAGTCACCCCCCAAAAAATGGGGAGCTGATCATTAGTGCTCTAATCCAATCCCAATTAGATTATGATATATTTATTTACGCATCTGCCAGGAAATCTTACCTTAAGAAGCTTGACCCAATTCACCATGAAGGTCTAAGACAGGTCCTAGGAGCCTTCAGAACTTCTCCAGCTGAAAGTTTATACACTGAAACCCATGAAGCTCCTCTACATCTTAGATGCATAAAGCTGGCTCTCCAATATTACTTAAAATTGAAGTCGTGTCCAACCAACCCAGCTTATGACTGCACCTTTAATTCTAAACATAAGCAACAGTTTCAACAAAAAGAAAATTCAATCAAACCATTTGGCCTTCAAATGGAGACTACTCTCTATGAATCCAAAATTCCTATTAAAAGGATACATAAAAGCACACTCACACAAGTTCCACCTTGGATCATCAAAGAACCTCAAGTAATCCTTCAATTAAACAAACTACCAAAAACAAAAACACATGCCGGTACCTTTTCTGGAAAAATTCCATACTATCCTCTTAAACCATCTGGATCACCAATATATATTTAGATAGATCCAAGGCTGGCAATAGATCAGCATGTGTTGCCGTACTTAATAAAATCATATACCAAAAAGCCCTCCCTATGGAAATTCCATTTTTACAGCAGAAGTCTGTGCAATTGAACTTGTGCTCAACATAATTTCCAACAACAAATACAACAAATTTATCATATTTTCAGATTCACTCTCGGTATTAACATCAGTGAAAAACAAACGACTAGAAAACCCATTAATAGTTAAATTGCTGAGTAGACTAGACTCTATTTAGTCACAAAGATATAATTATGTGCTGGATACCAAGCCACATTGGGGTGCATGAAAATGAAAGAGCTGATTTGGCAGCAAAATCGGCCTTAGATCTCAGTCCTGACAATATCAGTATTCCATATACGGACTTGAAACCTCAAATATATAAATTCTTTCTGACAAAATGGCAACAACTTTGGAATGGCAACACTAGCAACAAACTCTTCCAAATAAAGCCTACACTTTTTTTTTTTTTTTTTACAATGGCCAATGGCATTTCTTTTATTTTTCTGTCTTTCAAGTAAATCTCTAGATAAACAAAACCAAGGCTTGCTATAATGCCAGGAATTCATCAATAAACACATCCTAGTGGGTGCAAAACATTAAACCACTAGAAGATCACATCTGAAAATCAGCAAGAGGCGAAAATAGTGAACTGATGAAAACCTCCATGCTTGAAGCATATTACACTGCAATTGGCGATACAACTGATCAAGGGTGTGGATGATTATGACAAAATTATTTTGACAAAATTATTTTGACAATTTTGGTGTATTAGGATTCTATATATTTATTTATCTTTAATGAAACCAAATGAGGTACATAGTTGAGAAAAATATCTTTACTGCTATTATTTCTCTTACTCTTGGTAATGGTTGATAAATATTTGATTAAGACATTCCTTTTAACTGCTTCATTTTTTCTGCCTGTTTATTTAGCTGTGATTGTCTCTATAGCTGTTGCTTTGTTATTTTTAGGTTTGAACATTTCAAGTATGCTTTCTTGTCAGAACTTACATTGACTATCCCTCTGAGAAAATTCCCACAGAGAACCAGTGTTTGTATTGTGGCTTTTCTCCTTGAAATTATGGTTATTAATAAATGCCAATCATAGGTCAAATCTAGCTAAATCTTTATCAGCAGAAGAACCAGGTTTTCTTAAATTTCTAAGGATTATAAAATCTACTGAATTTTAATTGTCTATTAAATAATGTCATAATTTAAAAAAACATTTTTTTTTCTTAAAAATACTTTTTTCTGCTCTGTGTTTGCATATTAGTATAAAGCTTTCAGATAAACTAAACTATTAAAAATTATCAGATTTTTATATTCTTGCAAATTATAGCTGACTCTACAAGAACATTTTCTGATAAAAATTCAGTTATGTTAAATTTAAATATAAATAACTTGGTTCATCTACAAAATATTTACCTGATGAGATATTTAAAATGTGAGGATATGATAAAGTCAACTGATAATTTTTTTCTTTGCTGTGTAAACTCTAAAAGAATAGTTCAATGCTTACTGAATACAGTAAGGATTGAAATATTTTCTTCAAATAAGATACCATTTTCTTGTGGGTATGGGAGGTGCTAATATATATTGTAATAGTTATATAAGAAATATTTTTATGTTAATTTTTTGGGAAATAGTTCTAACTCTTACAAAAAATAAATGTTAGTTTTGAAATAATTAGATATTCTATTTTCAGAAGTATCCTGAAATTGATTTTCAATTCTATGAAAATTTTAGGCTGTAATTCTAAAACTACAATGTTGAAAAAAGAATTGATATGTTTACTGGTGGTTATCTAGAACCAAATTTAAAATGAATATTGTCATAATTTGAATTAATTCAAAATCTATCCTTATGTCTACAAAAAATAATTCAAAGCAGTTGTCAACAAATATTTCTCTACAGAGCTTAACTGCTCTCTTAATTGTCTGAGAGAACATTTATTTTTGCTTTTCGTCAGCATGGTTGATACTAACCTCCAGGAGAGACTCATTGCATTTTCTCAGGCTAACATTTTTCTCTGACATGAAATGAAAAGTTTATATTAAATCAATATTTATATACTGCTGTGTTATACTAGACAATTTTTCTCACCAGAATATACCTTATACATAAGTTTACCATTTGTTCATGTATATCATGTTCATGTAACATTTGTTCATCTGGTCTGCAATGTTAACAATTTCTTCTCTCTTGTGAAACTTTTTTAACTTCTTGCTTCCCACTTAACTTCGATGTTCAAATATTTATATGCAATGTCAGTCATTATCTTAAATTCCTGTTTTATTATTCTCTCCTAAATATTTTTTCATATTTATTCTTTCACACATTAACAGCCTTGCATCTTAATGGCATTATTGCCTTGTTTAGGGTTAAACTTTTAATCAAGTTTTGTTTAGAATCTATGGTTTAAATTGATATTTACCAAGCTTTTAGTATAGCACAAGACCAAATGTGTTATGCTGACCTTCTTAATAAAGCTGGGCTAATTGCCTAACAAATTAGCATTTGAATTCTTTCTTTTTACAGGCTTCTAGCATTAGTAGGTAGAAAATAATATTTTCAGCTACATCTCAGGCAAATAAAAACATCTTTTTATACTTTGTATTGTTCTTTATATTCATATGTACAAATATTGTGTGATTCATTTTTTGCTTAGGATTGCCTCTAGAAACTTTTAGACTTTTATTTATAGCTTTTTAATAAATGGGATTTCATATATTTTGATAATGATTATCAACTGAACTTTGTTTTTTCAAGAACATGTTAAATTGCTTTTGTCTTTATTTTTATATCATTGATAAATCAAAGAATATCATTTACAGGCATTTTATATATATATATATATATATATAAACTGTGAGGTTATGCACTCTGGAAATATTTGAATGTTTTTGTCTGTTTATATCAGTTATCATAGTGTTCTACAAATATATTCCAACTTACTGGGAGTTTTAATAAGAAATTGTTTAAACTCCATGTAACAAACCATTTCTCATTGTAATGTTTTCATTTGAAATTTTCTGAACATCATTGAAAAAAAAATTCAAAGTTCATTATTACAAGTTTGCACAAGTATGTTTTTTTTATTTTATAATCATTTCTCCCCAAGCAAGACAGGACCACCAATGGTATGGAGGGAGTTATGGTGAAAGAAAAAAAAAACAAGGTACAGGAGATGTCGAAGAAAGGATAGGAGATGGATGGGAATCCGGGAGATAGAAGATAGCAATTGATGTTGCATTTAAACTTTTGGAAATTGTAGCTATCAGGGAAGCAAACAGTCAGAAAAGAGTTCCACAAACAGGAAGTACAAGAAAAGAAACTGTTTGAGTAGAAGAGGTGATTAAATTCAACTATTTCAACAGTAAAAGAGTGGTACCGTAATGTCAGTCTAGTAGCACACATATATTACACATGTGGTTGACAGAGCAGTTGCCATGGAAATACTTGTAAAAAAGATAGTGGGAAGCCATGTCACATCAGTGAGAAAGTGACTGATGGCGAGCTGCTAAGTCAGGATCAATTATATTGCATTTATTTTTAAATAACTTGTTTTTTCCTCCACAGATACTATTTGAACCAGTGTTGGCTGCATTAATCTTGAAATAATGTTTCCAAAATTCTATTTTTAAGCTTTAAGTAATAATCTGAAATGATCTTAACGAGAAAATAGATCAAACCATATAAATTAGCATTTCAGTTATAATTTGATAATTATTGAAAAGGCCATACAGTTATCTATAGCAGTTTTATTTAAAATAATGAATTTTGATAATTTAATGTTTCAAAATTTTACCAAGCATATTGTTTTGTATTTGCAGTGGCATTAGCAAAAGGCGTAAAATCAATAGTTGTGAAAGAAGCCATAAACTATTGTTACTATCTTAATGACTTTTTTTTTGGTACATGAGCCTTGTTATTAACACTGTCATTGTTACTATGACACCATCTTCATTAATTGCCATTCTTGACAAGACAGTATGCCATAAATTGATGTGTTTTCTCTTGCATATGAAAGTAGGTTCAAATTGTCATTGTCTGATTTTTATATATATATATATATAAGAGAGAGAGAGATTTTCATATATTTACAAAAGTAAGGAGACTTAGCTTTTTGCTGGATCTTTTCATGATGGTTCAAAATAGATGCCATAAGCAACTCAATTGAATTACTTTTATTCAAATTCTAATGGTTTGTTATTAGATAAAAGCCCAACTAATTTTTATCAAACAAATCATTTCATGCACATGTATGTAATTGTTTTGCATTTTACTAATTTACTATATCTATAAAAACAGACTTTCAAAAATTGCTATGTTTTCACGTTTGCTTACATGGTAGACAAACAAACTATTACCAAACATGCCTTGAAGTATGATACTGAAAAGCCTTAATTTCATTATTGTAACTATTAGAGTAACTTATATTCAGTTCTAACCATTTTAAAGAGTATTTCTCTAAAGAATTTAGTATTGTGATTAGTTTATTCAAATAGTTAATTAGATTTATTTACATAAAGATACCTTTTGTTTTCTTAGGGAAAAATGTTTGGTTTTCATGACTTTCTATATACAAACTTTATCAAGATGAATTATGCTAAGAACTGGGTGAAGTTTGGTTTAATTTTAGTATTTGGCCACAAGAAAAAATTTAAGTTCTTTTGACTCTCAGTGTATTTATTTTTAATCTGTATAATTTTAAAGGTCTTTCTTTGTATATTGGTCTCTTAATTTGTTTTATCAAACGTAAGAAGAAAACTATTTAAAATGTGCTTTGTCAGTTCAATGCTATTTTGACATTTACAGATGTAATATTTTATAATTATTTCACCTGATAATATCCCTTCAATTGTGATGACTATTAAAATGCTTTTGGATAGTGAATAATGAATTTACTCCCACCTTTCATGTTGGTTGTGGGTTTATGGGTGGGGGTCCTATCTCAAGCTAGTGTAAAGATGCTTACCATGGGGAGCAGCAATAGTAAGTGTTTAAGGATGAACAATGGAACTTTCAGGCTGCTACTACTATTACTACTACCACCACCATTACCACCTTAGTGACTCACTATTGCTACTCTTTCAACCATCCCTTAGTAGAAAGACAATGTGGTCATATTTAGCAAGCCAAAAAAAAAAAAATTGAGTTGTGCTTGGCCTTCGTTGGCTTCAGACATCAGGATATAGGGCATGTTTTTCTCTTTTTTTACTTTATCTTTGAAATTCTCACTAATTACTGCTGCTACTGGTGAATTATTGTTCTTAATACTGCTACCTGCTATTGTTTGTATAGAATCTGGGTGGCATTTCACTTAATGACAAAGCCAACACATAAACAGCATCTTGTCCTACTGACCTTGGAATGTTCCCATCTGGAGATTGCCCAAACTGGATTAATACCATACACAGGTGTTAATCATAAATTTAAAGACCTAATACTATTAGTGTTACTATAAGGCTTTAGAAATATTATTTCTCCAGAGCTCCCATATTATTTTTTAAAAAATGTGAGCAGTGAAAATGTTTTTTTGTAATATAGGCAATTACCTCTCAATTAGCATTAAGTTGTATTTTTAAGGTAGTTTTATTTTAGAGTAAAAAAAATTCTTTTAGTTAAAAGGTACTTTATTTTCTACTTAAGATTTAAATGAATATTAAGTTATACTTTTCATCTTTAGTTTCACTTTGAATGGGATCACTAAAAGAAAGCTTAATAGGACCTCTTCTTGGTTTTATGCCATTTTTGTATCGTTTATTAAAGTTTGATTTAATTTATACAAATTTTTATTCATTCAATTTTGTGCTAACTATTTTGATTGCTCTCAGACGACTATTGTGTGTTCTTTTTGAAATTAAGAGCATAAATTGAAATAAGGTGCAGTTTGTTTTAATTCTAATGTTTAAGCTGAAACTTTATTATTAAAGGAACAAATAATTTTCACCACAGAATTGTGTGAAGATGATTTTAGAATAAATTTTGTAAGTTTCCTACATTAATTCCTTCCTTTTGTCTATAATAATCCTAAAAAATATTAAAGAAATTCAATAATTTACTATTCAAAAAATATTTCAATTTAAATTGAGCTTATATAGTGCAAATATTTTACTTTTTTCTTTTTTTAAAAGTCACTAATTTACTTTTTTAATCTTTTCAGAACTTATATAATTGCTCCATTCATTTTATCTTTACTTGAGTAACAGCTATATCCTTTTACTTTAGATTTGGTTTTAAGTCAATGTAATTCTATAATTTTCTCACAATTTATGCTATCCAGCCTTCTTCAGGTACTAGTAATTTCAAACCGAACTGTTTATTACAATCACTGGGGTATATCACCGTAGCATCTGAAGAAGGCTGGAGTGTACAACGGCCAAAACATCATACAAATAGCAACAAAGATGAGGACAATAGTCCAAATAATGTGAATACTACCTCATGTCAGAAATATAGACATAATTTTCTCAGTTATGCCATTTATTAACATTGACTTATTTTCTAATGTTTAAATACTGATTGCAAGTTATCATACACAATGTTTCTACCTAACAACTGTTTACATTTTTGCAACCATTCAGTAGTCATCATGATTACTCCTTTAACTTATAGTAGATCATCTATCAGTACCATCCCTCCAAAAATATAATCAGTTAAATTGTCTAGAGAATTGTAAAATGTATTGTTTGTTTTTATTACATTATTAATCAATAGATTTCATTTGTAGAGTTCTTTAATAATAGACAGTATTGTGAGTGTTTTCTTATTATTGCTTTGGAAATGTTTCAAACTCATTAATATTTTTTCCAACAACTTAAAAAAATAATTTTAATGTAGAGGTTTGTTAGTTTACAATCTATGAAAAGCACACCAGTGCTTGTCTGGGGAAATGTTTAAGTATGTTAATAAACAATTATAAATCTATTTAAAGCAACAATTATAACTTTGTTAATAAACAACAATTATAACTAGTACGATATGCTTTTCTTATCCTAATTGAGTAATTGATATACTATTTTTATTGTTATAAAAAGATTATCATAAATAGGATTTCATTTAGTACAGCAAAATTTGATAAATTTTGAAATGCCTTACTGAGCTCCAGTTTGAGTTGTAATATAAAACTCAGAATTTGAATTAACACTTTTTATGTTGATGTTCCTCTATAATTTGTATTTACTCATCTTATCTTGATAGCATCCTCTTCGTGTAACATAACTCATACACACACAGAATATCAACCAAGTTCATCTATCTTAAATATACCAATTGATTTTTATTCATAAAATAAATGTTTTAGTTACTGTAAGAACCATCCTGATATAGCAAGTAAGATGCATAAAAATGCTTTGTCCAGAAAATTTAATATACCTTTTGTTAATATTAATTTTGTTCTTTAAGAATAGAAGTTTCTAGTACTTAGCAAAAGGTTTCTTTTAATCGTCCTATTCAATTTTTTTCCTTTGTTATTATAATTAGTAATAATTGTAATGCTGATTAAAAAGAATAAAATATCATACATGTGTTGGACCTACCTTATAAACTCTGTATTTCAATGAAAAAAAACATTTTTTTAGGGTTAGAGCAACTGGAGAAACATGTCTGAACTGCAAGGTGAATGTTTTGAATAGCATATATATTTCTATGAGGTCATTCTTCTTGACTTTAGCAACCCAATGAAAATTTTCACTCCTATTGTTATTACTATATGTAATTGATCTATAATGTTTCTGTATAGACAAAAAATGTTTATGATAACATGATTGCAATAATTTGTCTATACTTATGAAATGAGGTAGTATTTACAGTATTCAAACTATTGTCCTCATCTTCACTGCCATGTTTATGATGTTTTGACCATTATACGCTCCAGCCTTCTTCAAGTGTGAGGAATTTCGAACTAAACCTTTTATGATCACTGAAATATATCATTCTCATTCCATGTGTGATGGCACTTCTGGTAGCCATGTAGTTATCTCCCTTTAACTTTCTAAGTTATTTGTTGACCACTGCTGTAGCCTGGTATTGAACTCAACTGTTTGGGTCAAATCACTGGAGCTAACCAATGTCTATATCCACTGGGTCATGTGTCCTTGAATGGCCGAAATATCGTAATAATGACAATAAAGATGAGGACAATAGTTCAAACAATGTAAATACAATTGCAATAATTTTTTAACTAGTTCTTACTGATATTTTTTCTTTGCTGCTAATGAGTAGTAAATTAATAAGTTTTGGTTATATCTGGCTGACTTCCCAATTTAATTGATAAAAACTAAATTTAATTTTTACCATTTTTTAAAAATATTGGTTGCTTTTACAATTATTTTTTCTTACAGCATTTTAAAATAACAGTTTGACATAGTGATATAATTTTGTACAAAAAAATTTTTTGTAATTTTTTTGAGTAGTTTGCTAGCAACACTGCCAGCCAAGGTTTTTTTACTTATATCTATTGGGTGCCAAATGCTTGAAAAGTGCCCAACAAAACATAATTTCCCTGTCATATACTTTCCAGTACAACATAAGTTTTTGCTTTTAACTTGTGGCACAACTTCTAATCAGGACAACTTTGGCTAAATCATGCTAAAACTTAAAACTAAAATCTCATAAAATTTCCCCCAAAACTATATGATCAAAAAATTATTATATGCAGTTTCCTTCCTTTGAAAGATTTGTGATAGGAACTTTTTTCAGAATGTAGAGGAAAAAAATTTGCTAGCAAAAAAAAAAACAAAAAGTTTCTATATTTTATATTTATTAAATAATGTTTTAATATTAATGTCATACTGAACAATATATATTAAGCAATTGATTTTGAAAACAATTTTAAACATCTTTTAAAAAGGTGATAATTTAATATTAAATTTCTTATACAATCATTTTATTTTTTTATTTTTTTTCACTGTACATTGTACAATAATAATATCGTGCAAAAAAAAGCTGTCATAGATAATCTTTAATAAGACTTTATTTGATTTTGACAAATTACGTTATGTATTAAGTAACAAAAATTATGCATGTGTGTTGGGAAATTAGGGATTGTTTATTAGCACTGGTTCTAAATGTTGGGAATGATTTTCTTAAACTTACATCACAAATCCCCCCCCCCCCCCAAAAGTTAAATAACTTATTTTTACAATTTTTTTATATTCTCAAAATATGATGTTATAATCTGATAATAATCTGGTAGCTTTATTTTAAACTAGCAGTATAGTCTGGCATTGCTTGGGTGTAATGAAAGCTTTAAAACTAATCCATGGTCCTGGAGCTCAGACTCTTTGGACATTGGCACAAAAGACTATAAAGCAATAGTTGTTTTCAGTCAAAGCAAAACCATAGATTGAAAGAAAAATGAATGGATGCAAGTCAAAATTTTGATTTCCAGTATCGATGTCAAATAAGTTTTCCATCGCAAACTGAATTTTGAAGGCTAAATAAGTCCTCTGAGTAAATGGTATCATGGCTGAGACTAAGAACTACAATTATACCTACTTACAGCAAAAACCAAAATAAAAGGGCTGAAAACCAGACCCGATAGGATATCGGGGTATCAATTTCCAATATCGGAGTCAAATAAGCCATCCAAGGATAAACTAACCTAAGTGTTGTGTTGAAGAAGTTAGTAGGAAAGGAAGACCTGAACACAGGACTTGTAACAAGAAGATATATTGAAAAACAAGAATACAGAAGGGTAAGTCTGAGTAGAAACCTTCTCTCAGCTGTGACAAAATAGTCTATATATGTCTACTCCCTGGCATCTGTCCTGCATCTGCGCATGCACAGCCTAGCCGGTATTTGTAATGAACGGAACAGTCCATTATAGAGGGGTTCTACCCCAACACCCCCTCCCAAGCTTTTTATCCGTAAAAAGATGTTAATATTTTTTTCCGTTTAGGATTGATAGTTAATGGGTTGGTGTATTTCCTTTTTCGGACCGACCGTTGTAGTTCAGGTGTTGATTGGGGTGGATCGAGATCAAATGTCTCGAAAATGGTGTCAATTGGTTTTTCCTCAACTGGTGGTGTGTTGAGTGTATCATCTGCTCGACATTTTCTTAATTGGTTTTGGTGTCGTTTATGGGTGTATCTGGGTCCTTGTACGATGTACACCATATCACCAACTCTTTTACTGATTGTACCCACATCCCAGAATGATGTGTTGTCCTTTTAAAGAAAACTCTATCCCTGGGATTGAACTGTTTTCTGGGTACGGGAATGGTCTCTTGTGATTTTTGGCTGTTTTGGTAAGAGTTTATCGAATACGGACCTTATCTTCCATGCAAACATTGTTTCAGCCGGTGATACTGCTGTCGGCGTATTAGGATTTGGTGTTATCCTGTATACTTGTAGAAAATGTTGTAGAGCTTCTTCCGATGGTGTACCTTGTGCTTTTTTTAATGCTCTTTTGAGTGTGTCTACGAAGCGCTCGGCTTGTTCGTTAGATCTAGGGTGATATTGGGGAGTGGTGATGTGTTTGATTTGAAAAATCTCACAAAAATCCTTGAACTCAGCAGATGTGAACTGTGTTCCCTTGTCACTCACGATGCAGTCTACAACACCGAACCGCGCTAACAGTTCATGTAGAAAGTTTATTGTTGCCCCTGTTGTAGGTCTTTTGCACCTCAATACCTCAGGCCACTTGGTATAGCTATCGACTACAATTAAAAACTAGTGGTCATTAAGAGGACCTGCGAAGTCGATATGTATTCTTGACCAGGGTTGGTCAGTTTTCGGCCAGGGTTTAAATGTGATAGGTGGTGCTTTTGCAGCTAGGGCGCAACCTTTGCATTAGTCAATCATCTCCATAATGTCCTTGTCCATATTAGACAAGTAGACGTAGCTTCTCATGAAGCTTTTCATTCATTTTTTTCCCAGGTGTCCTGAATGAAAATCTCGAAGGATCCTTTTTTAAAGATTTTTTGGGATTACCACTCTCTTACTGTAGATAAGAACCTTGTCGCAAAGTGAGAATATCTCTGAAACATTAGTGTCCTTCTTAGCAATTTTTTTTTTTTTTTTTTTTTTTTTTTTTATGTCACAGATAAAATCATCCTTTTCTGCTTACCTTTTAATCTCTAGTAGCGTTACGGGTAGCTCTCTAATTGAGTTTGTAATCATCGTTTTTATTTCACAGTTGGTTCGCAACACTGCTATAATGGAATTCTCAAATGGTTCCGACTTCTTAGGAATTAATTTAGATAGTCCGTCTGCATGACTGATTTGTGTTGATGGTAAATACTTGAGTTTAAAATCGTAATTTAGTAAGATTGTTCCCCATCTCAGTAATCTGTTTGCTGTATAAGTTGGTAAGCCCTTTTTTGATCTGAATATTGTTAGTAATGGCTTATGGTCCACCTGCAGCATAAAATGTCTGCCATGTAAGTATCTGTGAAATTTAGTTATTGTGAATATGATACTTAGAGCCTCCTTCTCAATTTGTGAATATTGTCTTTCAGCTGGCATTAACATTCTGGATGCATGGGCAATTGGCTTTTTAGTACCATCAGGCATTACGTGAAGTATACATGCACCGATACCAAATGAGCTTGCGTCGCTTGCCACAATTATTTTTAGTTTAGGATTGTAATGCGTTAGAGTTCAGATGTTAACGTATCCTTTATTTTATCAAATGTTGCTTGGCACTCGGGTGTCCAATTCCAGGTTTTTTTCTTTTTTAAGTAATTCATTTAGTGGGGTGCATAAGTCGTGCATGTTTTTTTTATAAAGACCTGGTAATAGTTTGCCAGTCCTAAAAAGCTTTGGAGAGCTTGAACATTGTCAGGAGCAGGCATGTTCTTTATAGCTTCTGCCCGCTCTGGGTGAGGGCGCCTTCCATTGTTGTTGATTATGTGACCTAGGTACCTTATCTCATTCATGAGAAAGTCACATTTAGTCTCTTTCACTTTGAATCAGAAATTTTGGATTCTTTCGAAGACCTTGTGTAGATGTTTGTGATGTTCCTCTGCAGACTTACTAGCAATCACGATGTCATCCAGGTAACCACATGCAAAGTCAAAACTGCCCAACATGGTGTCTATAACCAGCTGAAAAATAGCAGGTGTAACCTTGACCCTGAAGGCTAACCTATCAAACTTGTAAAGCCCCCTGTGAGTGTTGATGCACAGAAGTTTTGAGCATTCTTCCTCGACAGGTATCTGCAGGTAAGTGTCACTCAGATCCAGGAGCAGCCCATTCACTGGAGGTTACTTTGGAAATAATCCCGGCTTTCTCTAGCCGATCTAACTCCACATCGATTTTTTTCAACTGCTGCAAATGGTACATTTCGTTTTTTTCTAAAAACGGGTAGAGCATTGTCTTTCAGCTCGAATCTTGCTTCCACCTTAGTGCATTTCCCAAGTTTCGTTGAGAACACTTCTGGAAAACTTTCTTTAAGTTGATTCTTAAGTTCTTGCACTTCCGTGGATGACTTTTCAACTTTGTGGCAGTATTTGCTGATTGGAAAGTCCCAGAGATTGAATCATTCCATCCAATCGATTCCAAGTAGGTTTTCGGACTTTTTGTGCACAAAAACTTTCACTTTTTTAGTGATATCATTCAATGTTACTGGTAGTGTGAGCTCGCCTTCAAACTTAATTTTGTCACCAGTCACTGCACAGGCTGTCTTATAGCTTTTCTTCATGGTATGTTTCTTCAGCCTTTTCCAACTGTGCAGGTTGATGATTGACATGTCCGAACCGGAATCCAACTGTAGGTCCACCTTCTTACCACAGATCCTTAGTTACATATTTTCGTTTTTTTCCTCGGATTTAATGTCAGATCTCATTTGTCTGACTTTGTTTTTCTTTTACAGTATGTCTCTTTATGGCCTACTTTACCACACTCGTAGCAAGTCTTTTTTTTTTTTTTTGTAAGAACAATCCGTGGACCAATGTTGTCCACCACAATGATAACATGGATTATTGGGTACTTTGGATTTTTGAATTGGACGTCTTGTCTTTGGTTGTGCCTGGTTATATTTTCTATTTGCTTGGTTTTTCCCAGAGGAGTAGTTCTTATACTTGTAGTTTGTCCTATGCACGTACGCCACACCTGACTCCTCAATATTTCTCGAGTCGTTTTTAACGCTGACTACGCGTTGGCAATCTTCAGCTAGCTTCTGGAGTGTCAGCCCAGATTCACTTTCTAGTTTTGACAAGACTCTACACCTTATTTTTTGCTGAAATAAGACCTTGCGTGAATATGAAACATTTAAAGTCGTCTGCTGATAATTCCGACAGACAGAAATCGTCGCAGTGCTTGTTGACTATGGACGCGAATGTAAGATAGTCTTCATCATCTTGCTTTTGTGGAATAGTGTCGTGTTTGGGCTGAATAATTTGGACAGGAGTTTTACTGCTTCAGGGAATTCCAGCTCGCTCGTTTTCTTAGGTAGTATGTAGTTGACGAACTTGCTGTGTTCCATGGTACCTAACTTCCTTAATAGTAGTGGAACCTTTTTGGTGTTATCCCAGTCTTGGCAGTCTACAGTGAATAGGTCTTCGTATCTTGTGTGAAACGCTTCAAAAGTTTTATCCTCCTCCGGAAGATAATTAAACGTTTCAATAGAATCCCAGATAGTGGTATGGGAAAAGGACGTGCTATTGTCGCTGAGTTCAGATTTATCTAGTATTTTTAGGAATAATTCCTCTTGTTTTCTTAATTTTTCGAATTCATTTTGTTGTTAAGTTAGTTTTTCTTCATGTTCTTTTTGTTGAAAAAGCACTTTTCTTCTTGTTCATTCTGTCGAAGGAGCAATTTCTCCTCTTGTTTTTCCTGTAACTGCAAAAAAAAAAATGCTGCTGCTGTAGCATTTGTTGTATGCGTTCTTGTCTTTTGCTGGCGTTCTTCTGCCTTTTGTTGGAGTTCAGTTTGAGCTTTAAGTAACTGTACAATAATTTGTTTAAAGTCCTCCATACTGTTCTTTGGCTATAAGTATTTAAATAACTTAAAATGGTGGCAAAATTTCCCAAGAAAGAAAAAAAAATTTTTTTTTTTTTTCTTTTAAGTGAACAAAAAAATATGGCTTCTTACACCTTACTTCAGATATAGAAGACAAAAAAAAAAATTGCATAGCCGGTATTTGTAATGAACGGAACAGTCCAATATAGAGGGGTTCTACCCCAACACTAAGTAAGTCCACGAAAACTTATCGTACTCATCAGGAGTAAAATAAGGAAAATGAGCCATATTGATGACTGAATATCGGTTTTTGATCAGATTCAATAGAATATCGGGGGTATCAATTTCTGATATTGAGGAAAATGAGTTGTCTGAGAAGATCTACTAATGTTTGAGACTAAAAACTATAATTTTACCAAGTTAGAGCAAATTCTGCAGCAAGAACCATGATAAAAGGGTTGAAATCCTGATCTTGATAAGACCTGATCAGATATCAGGGTATCGATTTCCGATATTGGGGGGGAAATCGGAAAAAATAAGTAGCCTATGACCTGACCGGAAGCCTAAAGAATATTTGTGAAGTTTGGCGAGAATCAGATAAAAGTTGTGGATTTGTATAAAGGACATACAGATAGACAGACGAACAAACACCTTGCTTATATATATATAACAAAAATTTTAGCATAGGGGTTTGGCTGTATAAAAATTAGAACTTTCAAAGTAAAAGGTTACTAGAAATCTGTTATTAGATAAGGATCTGTTTAACTATTTTAGAAATAAAGTTTAATACAAATTTTTTTCCAGTTATTTTTCTTTTTGCTCTCTTTACGTTTTTCTGTTTCATTTGTTTGTTCTTTTTTTTTTTTTTTTCCATCATGATAATTAGCATATAAAAAATTTTATTATTTATTGAATAAGTTTTAATGAAATTTGTTATTTCATTTTCAATGAATTTAATAGTGGGTTTTCAAAGAAAAATTACAGCTTTATTTAATTTTATAAATACAATTTGGACAAAATATCTATTAAAAACTATAAAGTTTTCAATATAAAAATGAATTAAAATATGATGGCTAAATTTGATGTTATTCATAGAAATATACCGCAAGTGGTAAAACATTTTTACTACAAACAAAGAGGTTGTTGCTTTTGATCTCTATTGCTTTAAACTCTCTTTCTTCTAACCACCACTTGACATTTCCATGCCAACAAGAGTTAGCAGTATACACATAACTACACAGCATTTGCTGAACTAACAAAAGATTTGGTTGGAAACATTTTTAATCCATTTCCTTAAAATAAAATGATCTGTTACCCAGACATACACTCAGGACACTTTCTGAAATACACATTGTCAAACTTTTTTAAGAGCAATATTAACAACTGACCAATTCTCTTCCAAATTTATGAAGTTGGCAGAGCCAACTGTGTACTGAAACAATATGCAAAGATTTTACAGTTACAAACCATAGTTAAAGCTCTGAGTAAAAGTCAGTGACCCATGCAGTGGTGTCATATCCTGACATTGAATGAGTTTTCTCATCCTATGGACTGGTGATATTCCAAACGGAAGAACCATCTTGATACAGATAAAACAGCAAAAAATTTATGAATGTAAACACTAATCGTTGAATTTTCAAATTTGTTAATAGTTAAAATTTTATTTCATATCATTGATTATTTAAATCAATGATATAAAATATAATGATTTTATAAAAAAAATTTATTGAACAACCCTGACTCAGTGAACTTTATTATAATGTAGATGTTCACAATGTTACTTATAAATAGATAAACTTGCTTAAAGTAAAATCTGAGTGTTATTATTTTTACAAATAGTTGCAAAACAAAACTGAATTTATTGTATATCAGGTAAGAATAAAGAATCTTGCAGAATATTATGTCTGCACTTTTGTGTTTGTCATAATAGTCATTTTTTTAAATGTAATTGGAAGAATAATGTATGCTCATTTGTTGCATGTTACTTTCTTCAGTTGCATTATTAAATTATTTCATGTTGACAATGTAAACACTTCCAAAAAAGTTACAAGATATTTTTGTTTACAGAAAAAAATATCTGACTTAACAGGGAATTTTTCTTTTTGTAGCATTTTCCTAAGTATATTCCCTAAGTATATATAATAACCCTGGAGAATTTTTCTTTTTCATTTAAATTTGACAAGTGAAAAAAATGACTTTTGCCAAGAATCAAAGTGTAAAATGTTAAGGTAAAAAAAATTTAAAATTTCAAGTTTGAAAAGAAAAAAATGGAGCCATCAGAAGAGAAAAGATAAAATACTAAATTTCATACATACACACCCATTTTACTTTGTTCAAGAATGAAAGATGTTTCTATTTAGACAAGCAAATTTGGTATGCCAAACTGCTATCATGATATAGAATAAAGTTTTTGATGGTATAGTTAATATGTAGCTAAAATGTTTTATAAAAATTATCTTCAAACTTTAGAATACATTCTCTAAATAAAAGAAACTGACATAAAATCAAATTTTCATCTGACACTATCTCATTATCTTTCATAGCTGAGTGTATTATTAAATATTATTGGATACACGAGTGAAAATGAGATTAATCTTTTAATTGCTATCCCTATTAAAGTAAATGATACTATTTTGTATCCAACTGAGAGATGTTAACTTGTCATTAAATAATTTTGTTACTTTCTGAGATCCAACAAAATTCGCAGCTATTTCTAATTCGTTATAGTCAAAATACAACGAAGGTTTTTACTAACTTCTCAATTACATTTTTAGACAACTCTTTTATATAGCTTAAAGATTATTTTCATTTTAAGGTGTCTATTTTCATCCATTTAATGCTTAAAAATTCAATTTGTTTTTTTTTTCTCTCTTTCTCTCTCCAGGTGTTATCCTTCTCCATGGTTGGACTGGGGATAACTAATAGGCTCTTACATTAACAACTTCAAGTACTTCTAAATAGTGCTTAAAGATGTCTTCTGCTGTAAGTATCCTTTTAGAATTGTTTCTCCCCAGTTTCATCATTCTTTTGTCTTCTAACAATAACCAGTAAGCATCCCACTATTGTACTATTCACCAGGGTTTAGTTGTAGACAAGGCCAATGTTTAAATATCTAGTGATCAGTATCTTGATTATTTCAAGCTGTTTATTTTTTGAAAATTTTAATCAAATTTTCTAACAAAGTACTACAGTGCAAATATGAAACAAAAACTCATTTGGTAGTGTATCCAGTCTGCTTTCACTAGGTCTTTATAAGATTTCTCACTCTTTCTGTTGAAACTTTTTCCTTTTACATATAAATATAATCATCACTATATTTCTGCCTATTTGATGCTATGCGCTGTCAGTCTTATCATGTACACTGACTTAGATGGTTTTCATTATTTATTAGATTGAGTTTTTGAATAGGACAGTGATATTTACACTTCCATCCACCACACATGCACCCCACTGATCCTGTAAGTGCTATTTGCTTGTTTTCTGACTTGGAACTCTTTCATTCTTGAAATTGGTATTTAAATTTTTTTTTTATATCTGAAAAAGAGAATTAAAATCTAAATTTGAACTTTTTTTTTACACTCAATAAAAACTTGGTGTGTTAATCAAGAAGGTAACTTAATTTTTTTTCTCTGCTTCGTAAATGCAGTTGTAATATTGATTTGTAACATTCTATTTGGTAGTTCTGGATTTCTTGGTTGAAAATTTTTAATAGTAATGATTTAGATCTTAAATAATTTTTGACTACTCTATATATGTTGAAAGTTCATGTTAATGTTTATACTGTGACACAAAAATGCAAATGTTTCAGTTATTTTTCCGTCAGTAAAAACATGGTATATTAATGTTTTTACTTTGCCACAAAAATGCAACTATTTCAGTTATTTCTTTTTTTACATCAATTTTTAGATATTGTAACTTTTGCTTTGTTGCACAAAACTGCTTAAAATTTTTAACTATTAATGAAACTATTGAAGAGGTGGTCTTACAATGAAAAATGTTTTAAGTTTACTTGACCACTTAATTTTGATAATTACTTCCCCTTCCCAATATTTTACCCTTTTTTTTTCTTTTTTTCTTTTTTTTTTTTTTCTTTTTTTTTCTTTAGGGTACAAGTACTGACCGAACAGGGTCATCAAGAAGGTAACTTAATTTTTTTCTCTGCTTCATAAATGCAGTTGTAATATTGATTTGTAACATTCTATTTGGTAGTTCTGGATTTCTTGGTTGAAAATTTTTAATAGTAATGATTTAGATCTTAAATAATTTTTGACTACTCTATATATGTTGAAAGTTCATGCTTCACTTATCTTAGGATATTATAGCATTTAGTAAAATCTCTGAAAAGGATAAAATTTTAATTTTTTTTTTTTTTTTGTAAAAAATTATCACAATATTTTTATTGGCTTATGACTTATTAAATCTGACAACTTTACCATTTTCCAACAAAACGAGATACAGGCAATAGCCTGTATCTCATTTTCTTAGAATCATTGTTATTTATACACCTATAACTAAGTTATAAAGCAGTTATAAATTTTTATCTTATCCAGTGACTCACTTAGTGCAAAAAAATACAAGTTTCTATAAACATCAATGAAAAAAGAGCAATAAAGAATTTTTAAAATTGGCTTTTTTAGAATCTTAAAACTAATACTTGATAATTCTTATTTAACCTTTGATCAACAACTATTTTGATGGTTCAGATATCAATAATTTACTTAATGAAATTTTTAAAAAAACCTTTTAGAAGTTTGCTGTATTCTAAAGCATTCAAAAATTTAAACTTTTGAAAGCTTTAAAATGCAATTGCAATCTTTTTTATTCTCTGATTTTATTTTTTTTCTTTCATTTATTTTATTTTTTAAAGTTATTTGGAATTGTGTTCTGATCTGATGCACTTCATTCTTCTCTAATAATTATATTTAACTCTCTTAAGAGCCTTGATGCTATGATCATATTAATTTTTGTACATGCTTTCAGTTAAAAAATAATAATTTTAGCTACTTATGATTTTTGTTTGTTAATATAGCATTTCACAAATATTTTATAAACTCAAAAGTGCATGAACATAATGAGTTTAATTATCTAAACAAATCAGGGAAAATTTTAATGATCATCATATTCTCAAGTAAATGGTACAGGAGGCTTCTTTCCGTTAAGACAATAACCTTTTATAGCTATTCTTCTGTATGAGGAAAATGTGAAAGAAAGTGATTCCTAAGACCATGCACTGTCTTACATTATTAGCCACTTTTAATTTTTTCCAATTTTTAGGAAACTAATGAAAGTATTTGCAAGTTATCAATGTGCAGGATATTTTTTTTACTTAATGTATAAATTATAAGTGACTACATGTCATTCATACAAAGGGGCAGTATTTTTATGAATTTTACTGGATTTTTCAAGATTCATCTTCATAGCCAGGAAGATGAATGAGAGAAACTCTAACAAACCCGCAATTACAGATTATGGACAAAAATTCAAGAACGGTGTCATTCTAATAAATAACTAAATTATAAAAACAACATTAATATGAAATGTATGGTCTGTATTCTCAAAGTAGTTTTAGAAGTTATTCAGCTATTGTTTTTGTGATCTGTTGTATTTATATGAAAAAAAATTGCACAGCATCCAAAATAGCATTCTAAAATTTATTTTTTACTAGTAATTTGCTGTCTATTGTAAACCTTCTCTTCAGTATGCTCCAAGTTTCTGGCCTGGTTAAAATTAAGCAGAGAAGTTAACCATTTTATCAAACAAGTGACTTTAAATTCTATTTGGTGTTTTTGGACAAATGTAGTAAAATAAAAAAAAAATCATAAAAAGTCATCTTTCCACAAAAAAAATAAGTGCATGCCTGAAATATCTTAATATCATTTAAAACTTGCTATGAATACACCACTGCTTGTAATTCCACACTAGAATATCACACCACTTCATTTTGTTGGAATCTCAACCTATAGGTGCTGTTTCTGTTAGTAATCACTCAGAATTTGTTCTGTCTGATCAATCAAGTGTAACACAACATTCCTCAGCAAAAAATGAATCCCTGTGTGTTCTGATGCCTATTTCTTTTGGATTTCCTTATGGATGTCTTTTAAAGAGGATCAAGTGATCAGGCTTCTGTTTTGCTAATTGGTTTAGGACACAATATCTTATGCTTTTCATTACTTCACTGCTGCTGATGTAATAGTTACATATTTCATAACTTAGTAGATTTTTAAAAATAACTTTTCTCTTCATATACAACAAAGATTAGGGGGAGTGTGTAAGTCAATTTGCCTTTTTCAGACTGGCTTAAGTGTTGTTCATTATCTTAGGAATACTTCATGATTCATTAGTAATATCTATCAATCATTTTTCTTCTTTTTTTCAATTTCTAGCAAAGTTTTACATTTTGCAAGCAGTGACATTATTAAGCATTTCTTTTCGTCCATCAAATCAGTTTTGTGGTACATTTTAAAGCAACAAGTTTTTGCTTTTTGAAAGTTCAAAATCCAGAACATTTCATACAAATAGCTACCATTTGTTTACATCTTCACAGAATAAACTTTCATCCTAACTGCACAGAAACCTTTACATCCTTATATTTTAATTATTAATAAAACAGAAACTGGCTAATAATGTGAGACATCCTATACTTCATTGGATCGTATAGAATTCCATCTGCAACATATCCCTGCATTGTGTATTGTTTTTGTTAGTGGTTAGCTTTTTGCTTTGTGAATGTTGCTTAAACGGTATTTGTATTTTTTTTTTTATTAATGATTTTTATAAATCATGTTGCTCATTTTGACATGATGGACAAGTGTTCTGGCTTATATAATTTAGCTACAAAATTCATTTTTTACTATTGAGTAAAAGTAAGAGAAACTAGCTTTAATTGTTAGTATGAAATGTTCATTATTATCTGGGTTAATAAACTAGACTTTTAACAAAAACATACCATGAAAATTTCTTAGATTAGATTATAGTATGCTGATTAATTTATTTTGCTATTCAGAAATTATGAAAAATCTTCCTGATGCATCTAATTTATCAAAACAATTTTATACAATCATTTTTTTACTTTTTTTTTTCCACTCTTGGAGTATACATCTGTAATAGATCATGAAAATAGAAATTTTAAAAGGAATTGCATAAAAGACATCAATGTTTCAGGAAAAACCCCAAAAAACAGACTAGTCTGTCAGAAAAAAAATAACAACATTCAAGGATCAGGTGATCTGTAGTTGCTTACTATTTGTAACTGTTTGTGTAGTCCATTATATTAATGATAGATTTATTACACAAATATATTGAACTTTTCACTAACTCTAATGATTATGTAGTGACAGCAAATTCTGCTGATAGTTGCAGGGAAGGAATGAAACAATAATCATAATTGTATTTAGCAACAACTATATTTTAACCTTGTATTGATAAACATGGTTTTGGCTTTTCTTACTGCTGTCTATTGACTACTTCTACCTACTTTGCTTTAGTTATTTTTCTACACTAACAAATTAAATATTCTTGGCTATAGGGGGAAAATTATTAGTAAACACTGAATTTTATAATTTTTAACCCAAAATTTGTTTTAATGAATCTTGATTTATTTGTTTGCACATTGAAAATCAGGATGAAAGGGATTATCAATGGTCAGGAATTAATGCAAACATTACTAACACACAACTTTTGTTCTGTATAATTATGTTTAGAATGACTTCATAAATATAAACCAACTAAATTTCAAAATTTTATTACTATTGATGTTTTATTTTTAGTGACAAAGATAAGTAACATTTTAATGTCATTAGTATAACTATGAAAATTATGATCAAAAATCATTTTATCATGATAGTTCTAAGAGGAACATGAATTTATTTACTGTTGCTCTATTTATAAATGCGCAATGCTTCTTTGATAGATATATATATATATATATATATATATATATATATAGAATTGAACAAATTAAAAATTTTATTGTAAATGGACAAAATTTTAAAATGTTTAATTAACAAACCTTATGCATCAGTTGTTCAAAAAGACTTGATTTCTTTTCTCTTGAATAAAAAAGATTAAATGTAAGTTTTTGTGTGCATGTATTTTTTTTGTTAAAGTTAAATCCTTAAGATGGTGATTTAAAAACTTTTCATAGTAAAAATTAAATTATTCATGTATTTGTGGTCATTTGAGAAATCACTAATGTTACATATATTAATAAAACTTGATTTTCTTATTGAAAATCATTGATAGCTTACAGCAGCTTAAATTCATTTTGATAATATTGAACTGTGTTTTAGTAAAATTTAAATAGAATTTTATGCAAGCAAAATATATTCTTTAGGAAGTGCATATTGAGTTTTGTCTTGACTTTTTACTTTGATCTTACTAAAGTTAAATAAGCAACCATTATATTTTCTATTGTACATTGTTTAGTAGATTGGAATACAATTAACAAATTTAAACTTGCTTATGTTAATACTAACAAGATAACTACTTTTTTTCTTCAGTTACTGTTAATATATACATAGATATATAATTGACTAAATTGTAAAATGTCATGAAATATATATTAAGTAAAAAACAATTGTTTTTAAGTTAACAGCAGATTTTATTTCAGTATTTAAAATCTGGTATCATCAGAAATATGAAGAAATGTTTGGTTTTAAATCTAATAAGTATTATCATCAACTTATAACATAGCTTGCTGAATTTATTGGGGAAAATCTTGCATCCAAAATAATATTAAGAGTTAATGTATCAAGGTTAGATGATTTTGATATTATACTTTGTTACTTCTCTCTTTGTAGGGAGGAGCTGGATATCAGTTTGGGGTGAGGAATTTATTTAAATTTTTTGTGTATTCAAAATATGTAATGAAAATAAACATTATTAGTAGTATTTTTCAACTACAATTTGCAAATATTAGAAGTGAAATTTTGAACATGTTTTTTTTTTATATTACTAAAATATAATGGTAATATGATAAAACCTTGGGGTTTTTGTTACTTTCTCAGTATTGTTTAGTTGGTAACACTGCTGTAGTATCCTCAGTGATATAGTACATTTTTAGAAATAATTTACATAAATTATTTGTGTGCATTTGAATTACATTTATGCATTAATCTGATAGGAAATAAGTGACATTGCTAAATAGGCCTGCAGAATAAACTATAAACAATTTTAGTTTGGTTAGTGCAGTCTATAATCTTTGAATTGATTTGAAGTAGGAAATTGAAATTAAGATTAATAAGGAAACTAATTATCATGACTAAGCTATATGGGTTAAAAGAAGGTTGCAAGAGTTAGCATCAAGAACAATAGTATTTTGGAGGATTTAAAACTAACTTGAATGGGGTTGTATTGAATAAGTGAAATGAAAGATTTGCTTAAACTTGACAAATTTTTAGTTATAGTACAAATAACTTATTTGAAGATTTGCTTATATAATTCAATGATTGAAATATATTTATCAGTAACAATGCTTTAGTTATTTTGACACACTTTAAAAGAAAACGGTAGGGTGCTCTTTTGGAATAAGTTTGACATTAAATTTTTAATTTAAAATAACTTTAATCTTAAAGTTGTTATTGAAATAGCTGAAAAAATTTATTTTGTTTCTGATATCTAGGTTCAAGTAACAGTATCTTTTGAGATTCATGAATTAAAAAAAAATTACATTGAAACTGGATTTTAGTTGTAAAGATTTGTCCTTGTGACCAAATTGCTTCATTCTTCATTCATAAGAATTTCTCTATTTCCAAACGTTTTATTTAATATTGAATAAAAAATGAAATATAAACAGTGAAAGTTCATAATGTTGCTTGTTTTTCTATAAAACTAATTACTATTTAGAATAACTTTTAAGAAGAATTGATTTTATATGGAAAATGCCTATGAATTAATAGCAATTAATGTGTAAACACAGATTTATCACATTCATGTCAAAAAGCATTTTTAACTGAAAATATAGTTTGAAAAAATTCAATCTTGACTTACGAGAAAACTTTTATGCAAGATGAACTTAATGTAATATCAATATTTTAATTGATTTACTACCAAATGCCTTCATAAAATCTAAAATAGTAAACAAGCAAAGGTAACTTCTGAATGTTTGTGGGTTTGTCTTTTAGTTCTTTAAGGACATTTTAAAGTTTTTTCATGACTGCTTCAAGAATTGAAGTTGGTTGAATTTCCTGGCCAAAATCTTTTTCATGTTTAACTTGAAACTCCACGAAAAGAGGCAAATTGCAAATATCAGATCCAAGAAGATTATGTTTTATCATAAGGTGCTTTTTATTATGACTTAAGTTGCTTAGTTTGCAACTGATGGAAAAAATGTTTTTAAATAAGAAAGAAACCATAAATATTAATGAACTGTAAGCTTCCTAGAAGAATTTAAAATGTTCATAATTAATAAATGAAAAACTATGTACTACTGCCACTCCATCATACAGTTTGAGTATCCTAACTAGTACTACCAAAGTAAATTGGAAACAAAAAAAATGATCGACATAAAAATATTAATATAATTTTTTTATAAATAAAAGTATTACTTTATTTACATTGTTCGAACTGTTGTCCTCATCTTTATTGCTTTATTCACAACATTTCAGCCATTGTATGCTCTGGCCTTTTTCAGGTGATTGGAATTTAAAACTGAATCCTTTATTTCGATCACTGGAGTATATTGTTCCATGATGCTTTAGTTATCTCCCTTTAACTCAACTACTCTAAGTAGCCAGATAATGAACTCAACTGAACTCTTTGGACCAAGTCACTAGATCTAACCAATGCTTTTATCCACTGGACCATGTATCTTTGAGGACTCAGAAGTATAGACAAATCTTAAAAGTATTACTCTATTAGAACTTGATGTGCCATATCTCATGTATTAAGTAGAATTAACATTAATGGTGGGTTTGTATGTCTTAAGATATATACATTTGAGAATGGTATTCATATAATTGAGTTAAAATTTATTCAAGGTTGAATTCTGATTTCCACTGTTTATTATCAGTGTTTAAAAAATTATTCATGTAACCCAGTCATAGTGGTAGTAATTATGAAATTGATGCTTTTTATTTATTTTTTGCAGTATGCAATTCATATAATGTAGATGAGTATTAAAAGACATCATTTATTTTAAATACATAAATTTTTATCATTTTTTAACTGGCGTGTTAGGGTATACTGTATGAAATTAATTTGGGTTAAGATAATTCAAAATAAAGCCATTGTCTTGTCCATCATTTAAAAGAAGAATTTGATCAACTGTCATAAAAAATATATATGTTAAAAATTGATGGGAAATAAGAAACCCATTCATTCTTATTTTTACGTACATACACAATCTGACGAGAGAAAAGTACTGCAATAGTATAACCAGTGGTGAGAAATTCTGATCTCATATACCTTCATGATTAATTCTATGCCAAGTTAACTCTCATGTAAAGCATTGCTTATCTGTTAAATACCAACTGTTTATCTGTCTTGAAGTATTGTCTTAGCTTGATGTATTATGTAGTTGGCGATCCACTGAAAAGAAAAAAAAAGCACTTAGAATTTTTAGATGAAACGCTATGTACATAGATATTAGTTATTTTAGGTGGAGAGTATCCTGCATATGAAAGAATGTGGTCATTGGTGTGGTTTGATTGTTGCTTTTAGTCTCACTGCTGTTTATAGTATTGCTGTTCATCTTGTGTGTACTGAGTATGTTTTGTACATTTGTTGTCTGCTTTAATTTGCCTTCTTTGTTGACACAATTTTATTGTTGTTTAGAAATTGTTCTTCTTCTGCTAGAAAGCCGCTGGTTACGCGGAAGGTCCAGGCATCCTCTTCTGCAGAGGAGTCTGGTGGCGACTCTAGTGCTGAATTGGATGCTGCTGGAAGTACTAAGGATTCTGAAACTTCCAGAGAGCCAGAACTGAATGCTGCCGACAGTGATGACGGCCCGCCTGACTTGCCTGAAGGTGACTAATATTGTTCCCCTTCTATTTATCTATTTCTATTGCTAATCAGTCCTATCTTTCTTTCTATCCATCCATCTGTAATTGCAACCCCCACCCCCACCCAAGTCAATGTGGTTCTCATTGTTACCTCACAATCATTCAAAACTGGCATTGGTCATTGTTCTTGAGATAATCTTGGTTGGAGAAGCAAGGAATTGTTCTGATAAAAAAAAATGTGCTCTTGAAACTGTACTTTGCAAATTGTCATGAGAATGAAAGGTAGCATTAATTCATCAAGAACAATGTTATTTAAAAACTGATAACGCATTGAATATGTAATTTTTTACTTAAAAAAATACAGATTAAATTACAGTAAAACAAACAAGGAATAGCATTAAGAAATGATTACTCATTCAAAAAAATCTCCTTTCGAAAATGATTTAGACTGGTTGAATATTAAGTCCAGGGCAATTTTATTGTTGTGAGGGTTACACTTGATGTTTTCCTCTGTGTGTATGTGTGTTGTTTTATTTATTTCTTTTTTTCTTTTTTTAAACAAGCAGCAGTCTGTTTCATATTTAGATGTTTGTGAAAATTATCTATTTGTGATATTTTCAGTAAAAAGAACTTCGTATATACTCAGTGTTCTAAAACTATTCTCTTTGCCTATTGTAATCAGAACCGATTTTGCCCTCACGATTTTTGTGAGGTTATTGTGTTAGACATGTTACTTAGTAAAAGATTGAACAATTGCTTTGGTCACAGATTATATGTTGATTCTGTTTAGTGTGTGTGTATTTATTTTTTTAATTTTTTTTCTAAGCCTGCTTTGGCCAATAAATTCTGTTCGAGCTTAGCATTTATTTTAGCTAGTATTTCATTTGTGTGAAAGCTTTATAGGATTTTTTTTTTTACTAGTGTCTAAGCTTTGTGCTTAGTAAAGTGTTTCTGAAAAAATTTTCCTCCTTTCAATACTTTTCAGGTACAGTTGTTGTTGAGCCACAACCTGTTGCTGAGTCCAAGCTTATCTTTAGAGGTCCTGAATTTCCCAGCAAACGTCGAAACAATCAGAAAACGTTTGGTAAGTTCTAAAATTCTTTTTAGTAGTAGAATATTGTTTTGATGAATTTCTCACAATTTAGAATAGAGAGAATTACAAATTACATATCTTTTAGTTTATAGGTACCTCCATTACATAAAAAATTCAGCATAAAAAGGGTTAAAAAGGTTCAAAACTTAATAAACAAACATTTTCTATCCAAAATGTTTATAATAATGAAAAGGAAAGATCAAAGTAAATTTTATTTATTTTATAAAATTTTTTAATCCCTTTTAACATGTCCGAAATTTTTGCAGAAAATTTTGTTTTGATTTGGCGTTAGCGTGGTTGAAAATATTACGACTATTTTACAATTGATTACGTAATTTTAATTTTATGTAACTCACTTTTTCGGTGACAAACACATTAATTTGGAAATTCTCGCAAAAATCAAATATTTGTTGGATTTTAATGAAACTTTCACAACTCATTCACAAATTAATAAAATTATTTTTGAAATTATTACTTTTTTAAAATATTGATGAAAAAAAAAAATTTTTTTTTTTTTTAAACTCTGTCTCTCCCCCCCTTCAAGTAAATTCATGATATTTCAATAGATTTTAATTTTCTGGTATTTTCTTTTTCATTAGTTAAATGCAGAACTCATTGGGAAATATAAATCATGTATTTTTCTTTATTTAAAATTATGATTCACTATACGAAACTGCTCCAAAGAGAAATGTAAAAAATGCAATAAAACTTTGATATAATTTAATTTGATAAGCTTTTAATTGCTGGAATAAATAATAAAAATTAAGGACATTATAGTCTAAAGAAAAAAAAATTTTTTGATTACTCATAAAATTTTAAAAGAATTGTTTCCTTTTTCTTTTTTCTTTTTTATTATTATTATTATTATAAATAATTCATAAAGTTTTAAAAATATTTTTAAAATCTTTTAAAGAACTGAATTGTTTTTTTTTTAAATTTTTCACCCCGTATATTTTTAAAAAGAAAAGAAAAAAAAATTAATTATTTGTGCAAATACGTTCAAAGTTATAAAGTACGACGTTCAAATTTATAAAGTACGGTGTTCTATATTAGTCAAAATGATTTTATAAGTTAACAAGCGTTCTGGGTTATTCCCCCTTTAGCAAAACATAGAAGAACACAATTTCAATCTTACAATATTTTATTATCTATGTTTCTAAAATTTTTATTTATTCAGAAAGCATATTCAAATGTCTGGCTATAAATCTAAACTAAAATTCTATAAAATATTATGTAAGTGCTGTAATTATTATGTTAAATTTTTAATTTCACTATTTAGTTACCCCACCACACACACACACAAAATTAAAAAATTTTATCACGATTGGTCACCATACATTGTGCTTCTGTCAACATCCGGTAGCAGTCATCTGTTAACACCTCCATGACTTACATAACAAAAAAAAAGCCTACCGTAATTTTTTTTTTTTTATTGTAAATTTCTGGAAGTAAGCAATTATTAATTGATTGAAAACAGATAAAGGTAAGTTTTGATATTAAAATTTGACTTAAATAACGTGCCAGCACAGTATATTTTATTTTTTCAAAATTTTTAAAAACAGAAATCTGGTTACTGTTTACGTAATGAGTCAATCAATCAAAAATGGCGGTATTTAAAAAAAAAAATGATAAAATTTTAGATTTCAATCAATATAATTTTGGTTAAAAATACATCAGTATGTTTTGCTTACTAGAATTATTAAATCTTGGCTTTCAATTAAAGCTAATTTTAAAGCTTGAAGATAATTCATTTATTTTTAAAATTTAAATTTAAATTTAGGTATAGAAAAATGACTGGACTCCACTGGAGGTACCTAGTTTAGTATAAAATAATAATGAATATAACAAACTCATTGGCTGCAATGGCTCAGAACTAACTCAAAAAGACAAATTAAACGAATCTTGTCGCTGAAGACCATGTTCATAAAAGATTTAAAAGTAATGAAATTCATGTGAAAATATAAAAATGTAATTAACTTTTCATAAATCTGATGGGGTGGAGCTGCATGACCAGAAAAGAAATCTAAAGCAGATTCTGATGTGTTGTCTAATTTTGTTAATTAAATCAGGCCAAGAACTTTTCAGCACTTCCTCATATATTTGTTTTTTTTTTCTTTCTTTCTTACTTACTCACAAACAGCTATTTATAATCATTTATTCAACCTAGAATAAAATTTTGTCAGTATGTGATAATTATTGCATTAATAAAATGTCGCCAAAATTTATTGTTCTCTGAATATCTTGAAAGCATATATTAATCTATTTTTTTTAACTTTGTTCATTGTATCTTTTTGCTAAATTGAACATTTTTGGCTTAACTCTTACTTTTTGGTGATATGGTTGGAAAAACTTAATAATTACAGAAAAAAGAACAAAATTGCATGTGTATTGCCTATATAAAAGTAAATTAAGAACTTTTGAAGGTTGGGACTTGGAAATGATATAAACCTAATCTGTAAAATTATCAATTCTTTTGAGTACCATACTTTTTTTAACCTAAACTTGATATCCTTAATAAATATTTTTTAGAATATTAATTTTTTTTTTCTTTTTAAGATTTACAAAAGCAAGAAAATGCATACAACAAAATGCATTTGAAAATTTTTTAAAAAAGTGATTTTTTTTTTTTCTCGTATGTTATTTATTTGTTGTTACATAGATTCAAAATATTTTACATTAGCAGCTTATATTTAAATTGCATCTTGTAAATCTTTTATTTTTAGGAAATTCAATAGCTAGTAAAGTAACATGCACATCATGTGGTAAGCAATTAAATCCCTCCAAAAAAGGGGCAATTAAAAGGCATCCTAAGTTAAAAGTAATTGTTTGCAAGGTAAGTGTCTTCTCCCGTTTATCATTAAAATATCAGCCAGTATAAATGTGACTTGCATTGTTATGAAAATCATCTTTACTGTATTACATTTTTGTTTCTTAAAAGTCCATTGGAATATGTTCTAAAAAGAATTATCTTTGGTGATTTATAGTTGTTTTTTGTGTTTTTATTATTTTGATTATAGAAAATGGTTGGCTTTCATTGTTATAAGACATACTTGTCAGATTTTAATTATCTTTTTACTTATCTAATTTTGTCTTTAAAATTTAATGTAACTAATGTGGAAAAATCTTTGTAGAAATTTTAAAAAGTAAGTGTTATGGTGGGGGATAATGAAAATTTCTACTTCAAAGTTTTTGTTATTAAAATATTGGTTTGGAGAATTGAGTCAAAGAGCTTTTCAGTACTCCCTCATACATTATATTAAAAATTTTATTGTATGTAAAACATCATTGATCATTCAAGTCAGAAAAGAATACTCATATTTATTAAATTTTTGATATTATGTATTTTATTAATTCTATACTTATTCAGCTAAAGCTATTGGAACAAATGCAGTAATAATACAAATGCTAAAAAAAATATATAATTTTTTTAGTATAACATGTAGATTATTGAACTGTTAGGAGTTTCATGCATGATGGTCCGTTCTTACCCAGTAGGCATTCTTAATGGATTGCAAGTTTTCAATCATAAATATCTTCCAATGTTTAATTGATTAAAAGAAGCTGTTATTTAAAATCAATTACTTCTACCAAGTGACATACAAGTAACTTTGTTGCTGTCAGTATTATTTTTCATATTTATTTATAATTTTCATTTTCATTTCTCTTTATAGAAGTGTTACAAATACTATTCAAGTGGTGAAATCTCTCAAGATGCAGATGGTCTTGATGAACAATGTCGATGGTGTGGTGAAGGTGGCCGTCTTCTAGGCTGTGACTTTTGCCACAATGCCTTTTGTAAGGGTTGCATTCTGAGGAATTTAGGTCGATCTGAATTAAGGATTATTACAGATGCAGGTATGTCTTGTAAACATTTATTTTTATTAAAGTACTTGAAACTTTATATGATGAGTATCTATAATGAAAATGATAAAGCTTTTTAACTTTTTTTAAATCTTGGAAAAGACTATGGCAAATTGCCTAGGAACAAATGTACTTGTTAAATTTTCAGATGTACATTATTGAATCTATTCATGCATACTAGTAAAAAGTATGAATGTAATAAATACAATATCTTTCTTTCAAAAATAAAATGTTCCAGTCATATTATGTAACCTGAGAACTTGTTCAGCTTTAGATTATATGTATCTTAAATTTAGAATATTCAATTTTGTTTTTCATTTAGACTCAACTATCTGTTGTCCAGCAAGTATTTGTCATATTTTAGTTTTTAAAAAATCTATTAACTGAACTTTGATGACAAATGTCTAAGTTGTATGAGACCAAAAATGTACAATGTGGTCCCCCATTCATTTAGCAACAGAAGCTTATCTGTGCAGTTTCAGAGACATTTTTTCTTTGCATTTATGATTTGATTAATTTTAAGTAACCCCGCCAATTTTATCCTAGGTCAAAACCTGGTCAGTCGTAACCAGATAATGTAACTCCAGCTATACACTGCCTACACCAAATGATGTTACCATACTTAGCAGTCAGGTCCTCGGGGTCTTGACAATGTTTTAACCACGAGACCAACTCTGCACTGGTCAGTACCATTGTTGGTCAAGCTTGTTGTTGGTTGCTGGTCACTTTAATTTACTCCTACTCTACCCACATTTTGTTCTTGATCTCAGAGCAGTGAAAGATCAAATGTCAGTAGATCAAGTCATGGCAGAATCTATACAAGGGAAAAATTATCTTCACAACAAAAAATAAACAAAGGAATTGTTGAGTCAATCTTCAATTAGTTTATATAGCTCTTAGTACAACAAAAATTAACCTTTCTCACATCAATCTCTATAGTGACATTAGGCCTTATCAAAATAATTCTCGAGCCAGGTTTGAAAATTTTTTGGAGTCAGGAGATTTGGTGGCAGTTAATATGGGGATTCACAAGTCTCTGAATTTCCAAATCTGTCTGCTTATATGCATTCTAGCATAAAACTGGCATAAAAGCTGATGGGGATTCAGTGATTTCTCAATTCTTGTGTTCATCTTTATAAAGAGTTCTTTGTTTCCTTAGTTCTGCATTTGTTAATCAACTTTCCAAATTCGGAGAATTATCCACCTATCTTGGAAATAGTCACAGGGATCACTCATCCCTTTAACTGCCACTTGCTTTATTTCCATCTTGTACCATTACTTTATATGAGCAGTGATAAATTCTCCCTCTTCCTCCTTCCTTCTCAGCATTCAACCTCATTCCACCTCCTAGAGCAGGCACAAATGTCTTTGAATCAAAATTTTTAAAGCACGTGAGTGAAAATGCGAGTTTCTATTCTAGTTTTAATTCTCTCAATTCCGTGAGGAAGAGATAAAGTTACCAGACCACTCGCTTGTCATCCACAGCGCCTGTTTTCATGACCTTGACTTTTGGAAAAGGATTCCAGTTCATCCTTTTCTGTTTGTTTTTGTTATCAAAAATATGAGCTGCATCCACCTCTCTTTTTTTCTGCCAGTAATATGTCCTTCTAATTCCTTAATGAAGACATAAAATTATTTCTCGTTCCCTGGACTTTATCTCTGCCCAGCAATAATATAAACCATGCTTATCTTTCTTTGTCACCAATATTTATTTTCTGAAATTCTCAAGGAAGTGGCAATATTATTTCTCAGTTGTTTCACTGCATTCCAGATTCTTGATAGATAATAAACTATTGGTGCACTGCCCCAATTTGTAAGAAATAGGAAATACAGATGGCTCCTCTCAGTTTCCATCACCAAGGAAAAGGTCTTACATTCTATCTCTCTGAGAATTAATCTTTTATGGCTTCTCCAGCCCATATTTTCGCATTAACCACTTTATACACCAGTGTCTCATGTAAAAAATCAATATAAAAAGCCATTTTATTAATGATATAATTCGTAAGGAAAAAAAAGATATTTGTTGATTGGCAACAAAATATTTTATAGTGCACAGAAGTGTCTACTTTGGTCTTCTATCTCATGTTACATTTACAACAACAAATGCATGAATCATAGCTCATTCTACCTGGTAACTTACATTCCTGTATAAAAGAAAAGATAGGATCTGCATGTTATCAAATTCAGCAAAAACTGTTTTACATTAAATTCAGACAAAATTCGGTTGAGGTGTGTTTTCCTCTAGTTTCAAACTAAGATATTTTACAGGTACAATGAGTGAATTATCTATGTTATATTTAGAATATGTCAATAACTTAAATGTTAAAAGTACCTGGTCTGTATGTTATTTTGCTTTCCTTTTATAGATGCAATATTTTTTTAATTTGTTTCGTCTTTAGGTTCAGAAAAGTGGAAGTGCTATGTTTGTGACCCTCCAAAATTAAAAGGATTAGTTTCACACTGCAATGAAGTATTCAATCAATTGGAAGAAGAACGAAACAGAGAGGACTTGATGCAGATTAAACAGGCAAAATCACAAAGGAAGTCATCAGCACCAGGTAAAAAGTTTGATGCTGTGTCCATTATTCCAATCTGTGACGAAAGTATGAATGTCACTCCTAAAACTCTTGGGATTGTTATTGAAAAGCTACTGGCTGCCACCACGTCAATGACTTTTATGCTCAATACCCTACAGACAGATATAAAGGAAGGTGGTTTTGGATCAGACCAAGCTGCAATAGCTGAAGGACACTCACCTGCAGAGTTGGGTGTGATACAATTAAAAAAGGGTCTTGTAAAGTATTTTTTAGCTCTGAAAGAAACCTTATTCACATCTGAGGTCAAGGAAGAAAAGTCTCAAAATGATAACTTAAATAAAAAGTCTAGTACAAAAGGCTGTGGCAGCTCAGTGGCATCAGAAAGTAAAAAAATGAAAAATTCCAGTAAAGAAAAAGGAAAAATTAACAATTCTGAACGGAAATATACCAAGTCTAGAATCTCCTCCAGTGATAGTGATGATGCTGACTTAAAATCACGGAAAGCTGAGCAAAATAAAGGACTAGAAAAGCCTAAGCACAAAGACTCCTCAGCTTCTGATAAAGTGAAATTTGGAACAAACAGCAATAGCCAAACAAATGAGGTCATCTTCATGTCAGATGATGATGATGATGATGATGATGAGGATAATGATGATATAGAATTTTTGGGTGAGAGTAAATTAACAGATGACATCTTTGTTGATGGGGATAAAATTAACAGTCCTAATAGAAATGAATGGTCTCCCAAAGTGAAAGACACGTTAAAAAATGAAAGTCCTTCTCCACACAGTGATTCATCTGAAGAAAGTCAGAAAGTATCACATTTAAAAGAACAATCTGCAGATAACAATCAGGTTTCAGATAATGAAACCCAGTCTCACCAGAAAGAGCAGAGCAGGGATAGTGAAAAGGTAAAGAGAATCAGTAGTAATGAAGAAGAGGGAATATCAAAGAAGAAAGATAAAGATGAAGAGAAAAATTCTAAAAAGAGAGAAGAGAGAACACTCAGAAAAAGGTCCTTATCTGACAAATTGGAGAAAACACCAAAAAAACGAGATGAGAAAACAACACCTGTGAAAAATGAAGATAAATCAATTCCCCAACAAGACCAGGACAATGAGAAATGCTTGGTTAAGACTGAGCATGATAGTAGTAATGATGATAGTGATCTTTCTGTGGATGACATTCCACTAATCATGCGGTCTCAGAAAACTGAGAAGAAAATAAATGAAGACCGTAAGAAGAAGCCTGTCAAAGAGAAGGCAGAGGAAGACCAGAAATATAGCAGTGAGAATTCTTCAAAGAAAGATTTAATGAAAGAAAAAGAAAAATCCTCTTCTGAAGAGATACTTAATTTAAATACTAAGGAAGATGTTCATAGTCCTATTACTAATCACACTAACAGCTTTTTAAGTAACAAGCCATTGCATGATCCAGAAAATGCAGCAGCTCAACTATCCTTGTTGATGGAAATGGCAAATGAAATTTCCAAGAATCAAGGCAATGATTCGGATAATAGTGCTGACAATCATCTTGATCATGATGCTGATGACATGGATGACAACTACAATCAGTTCAGCAATCATATCACAGATAACCTCTGTGATAATACCGATGTCTTTGACATGAATGGGAAGGAAAGATCAGAAACACCCAAACTAATTAATTCTGATAAAGACCATGAAAATTCTCATCCTACTCCAAAGACTGAAAATCTTGACTTCTCAGATAATGTTAATTCAGACAATGATTCTGCAAAAGTTTCAAAGAACTCTGACAATGAATCATCTACTAAACTGACACCAAATAAAAGACGTTTCCGTAACAGTAAAATTAGACCCAGACCTCAAAGTGGCATAAGTGATTCTGAAAATGAACCTTGTGATGGTGGTGCTGACAAGAGAAAAAGAACATCTAATAAAAATAAATCTCTGTCTTCTGATGGAAGAAAAAAGAACAATGATCCCAGTGATTCTAACAATAACCAGTCTGATGGTGGTAATCACTCTGATCATGGTGACCAATCTAATACTAATCAATCAAATGATGGTAAAAAAGATGACAACACAGATTCTGACAAAGATAAAGATAAATCAGATGGCAATGACAGTGAAAATGAGAAGACAAAAGCTAAGAAGAAGGAAACAAAGAAACAGGAAGATGGTAAAAAATCCAAAGATAGCAAAAAAGTCACTACAACGAATGAAAGCAATCATGAGGACTCTGACAAGGAAAGCAAGGTAAAAAAAGAGGAGAACAAAGGAAAAACTAATTCTTCTGATGCCAGTGATAACATTGGTAACAACTCTGATTCTGATTCTGATTCCTCAGACTCGAGTGATGATAGTGATCTTTATACAAGAAAAAGACGACGAACACGAATGGGCAAGAACAAAAAAGGTTTGTATAGATATATATATATATATAAATGTGTGTATATCTATATATATATAATGTGTGAGTGTTAGTATATAAATGTGTGTGTCTGTGTGTGTATGATTGACGTCTATCTTCTACATTTTTTAGTATTCTCTAATCTCATAGTACTTAGCTTGATATTAAACATTTCTATCATGCACTGAAACTCAGGTCACAAAGCTCAGCTTTGTTTTCAACAGGTTTTTGTTTTTTTTTGTTTTTTTAATGTAAATCTTTATGCTTAAAAAGTTTTTTTTGTTTTTTTTCTTTTTTCAGAAAAGAAAATCAGCTTTTTAACTTGGGCATTAATTTCTAATTATATACTTTTTCAGATTAACTTTTAAAAAAATTCCTTATATTACTTTGGGTTCTATTTTAGTCACCAAAAATATGATATAAGAATAAATAAAATAAAGTTACACCTCTTTCTAAATAAACACTTTTATCATGTTTTACCTACTTTCCATTTTAATAAAAAGAAATGCTTTTTTACATACAAAGGCATGTGTAAATGTTCTTGCATGAGATCAAACTTTGATAGCTTGTCAAATAAGCATTCTATAGTGTACAGGGAAAGGAGAACTTAAATCTTACTGAGACTAAAAAAAGGCTGCTAATCAATAAAATATATTTTTCATAACATTTTGCAATAGAAATGATTGAAAGAAAATGTTTCCACAGAATGTTTGGTGCTGTTTAGTAGAATTGTTTTTTATGCAAGTACATTGATTGTATTGGAACTTGAAGCCCATACAATGGTGAAAATGAATTTTCTTACCACTTATTTGTGAATTACAGCTATTATCATTTTTTCATTAGATTACGTCACTGTCAATGAGGATTTGAATTTACTCTTGTTCCTAGGTGACACTTCAGAACATTTAAATGTCAAAGGCTTTCCCTGGCTAAAAACAAAAATTTGGTCGAGTGGTAAGATACTGAAATTATATTTTCAAATTAAGAATACAAAAAATTATTGATCATTTGATTTAGGATTATTGAAGTTCATGATTATCTTTTTTTAATATATGAAATTTGAAAATGCCACTTGATTTCCTGGCAAATAATTACAACCAGATAGATATTGCATTGTCCAATATTTATGACAATATTTCACTGCTATTCAAAAATATTAAAAAATAAATGAATGAACAAAATCCAAAATGTCACAAAAGGGAAAACCTGAATTTGTCACATACCAAACACTACATTGAATCTATATGAATGAAGGGATTAGTAGGCATTTCCCATTGTAGATTTCTACCACTTCATAAATTCTTCTGCAGCTTGTTTAAATTTGGGATTTCATTTGTTAGTAATTTGTGTGTACATTTCTTTTTTTTCTCTTTCAAAAACTTAGAAGTGGAAAGTTAATAAAATATTCAGTAATTATTTAATAAAAGGTAAATTTAAACTTTAATAATTAATTGTTAATTGTAGATTTTTAAATTCAAGGTTTTTGCCTAAACATTTTCTAATTCAAATTATGGCTTTTGTTTATATATAACACCCTTTGCTCTATTCCACACTCTTCTTGCATGTCTGGTCGTTAGACCCAACAAATTTCCATATCAGGCCCAAGTGCCAGCAAGCCACCGTCTGCCACATTGTGATTTTTGACTTCAGAGAGTGGCCACTCTGACTCAGTAGGACCTGATGAATAGTGGAAGAAGCGGAGTGGGGTTATATTAGTAGCAGGATCAACAGAAAAAAAAAAAACAATAGATGATTAAAGGATTGAAGCAAAGACCAGAGTTGTCTTAATAAGTCATGTTGTTATATGCACACAGTATTAACATTAAGGACACAGAGAGAAAATAAATCAGCAACAGGGTTAGACTATTGTTCACTTGACTACTTCCACAACCAACTGGGGCTTTGGGCTCTCCACGTGCCAGCATGTGCTTACTTCTGGCACGTTGTCTGCTCTGCTTTCTCTTGCTTCCAGGGACTTCTATTCTCAAGCCTCCAGCCACTTCAGATATTCTCAAGGCTTTTGAAATCAATTCACCCAACTTCTTGGTGCTTTTATAAAAGCTTTCTCTTGGTCTCTACTGTCTGCTCTTCTTCCCTGTGTGTGCTCTTTTCCTTATGTCTTTCTCTCTCTCCGGTCTCTCCTCATCTCCACTTTCTTTGCTCTGTTTGCCTGAGTTTTTCTTCTTCTTCTGCTCTACTTTTCAGTTTATTTTCTCTTCTCTGTAACTTTGATTATATAGAGGTTGATCATTCCCTCATTCTCTTTTTCTCTCACGTACATCTGTATGGATGTGGAGTTCAACGGGACAGCCAATTACCATCCATGTCATCATCTGGGACCTTTGATTTTTACTTTTCTCTGGCTAGTTCTTCCTCAATCACACTTGCAGGACCCTGGGTGGTCAGTTCGCAAGAGAAAAAAAAAGGACTACTCACACCATTAATTTCGTTGACAATAGTCAGTTGGTTGTGCGGAACTATTAAACACTGCTAGGTCCGGCTTTGCCATTGTTCCCGCAACATGAAAAGATTCCAAGTTTTGATCTGCAGTCACTTCAAAAAAGAATATCAATAAAGAAAAGATAACTTCTTTTCTTTCATTCCTTGCCATGACTTTTTGTTTCTTATCTCGTCCTTAACTGACATATTTATCAAATCTTAATTCACGATCAATTTCATTTTCAAAAATATCTAGTTATTTAGAATACACAGTTTTTATATAAAAATTTATAAACAATTTAAATTCAGAAACCTCCACTCTAGGTGTCAATTTTCTACTGTAATATTTACGTTATACCAACCATTTACATTGTATTACATGTTATAAGTAAGCTAGAAATTATTTAAAGTATATACATTTGATTTAGCTATTATTATTGCAGGCTGTTTCCTACCAATATATGCTAGGGCGTGGTGTTTTTAATTATCTATAATTTTTTAAAAATCAGTTTTACAACACTTTAAATTTGTTTATATTTTACGTTAATGAACTATAAATAGTTGGTAAGTACCCTGTTGAACAATTAACTTTTTTTTAAGCAATGGTTTTAATTTAAATTATAAAAACTGAATTATCCTATGATAATGTAACATTCTTTAATAATATTGTTAATGTCCTGCAAAAAGTGTATGAAAAAGTAATAAATACATTAAAGCTATAAGGAATCATTAATAGTGAAAACTATCCCATGTAATAGTTACATATTTAATCATTTAAAAATAGCTGTCAAGTGATCCAAATGTTCTGATAGTTTAAATTTTATACTTTTGTAAATTTTCTTATAATAAAGTTTAATTTTGTTAAGTACCAAATATTAAATAACTTTATTTTGCGATGTGATGCACATTCATTTAGTGGTGTTGTTTCTCATTGTTTTAGTTTTCTTTTTCTCTTTTTTCTTGCTTGTATGTATGTTTATTACAATCTTAAATACAATCCTTGTCCTTTTTATTCTTTCTTTCTTTTACAGAAGAAAGCACCCAAAAAGAAACTGAGAAAAAAATGCCTATGGTCAAGAAGAAGGAAGTTGACTCTAAAAGAGAGACCCGGGGTAGAAAACCAAAGAAAGAAAAAACTGAATCTAGTAATGAAGAGGATGCAGAAAAAGAAGAGGTAACCAGTGAAAAGACAAAAGTCAAGAAGGAAGATAATTCTGAGTCTTCTAACTATGATTCAGAGTTAGAAAAGGAAATAAAAAAGTTATCTCAAAAAGTAGTTATTAAAAAATCTACCAAGCAGAAGAGAAAGGAAAAGTCAGATACAGAAAGCAAAGAAAATGATAAAAAAAAAGAAAAAGGTAAAGTATTTTTTCTTTTATTTAGAGCAACCAAAGTAAATGTTACTTGATTTTTAAATGAAAACAAATTATTAATTTACAAAAAATAAAAATCATATATAAAATATATGAAAGCAATAAGATTATATAGCTTATAAAATTTATTCTTAATTGGATTATGAAAATTGTGAATAATAGAATATCAGATTCATGTTATTGGCTATTTGACATTTATTTCTGAAAAAGTTCTTGGCCCAACATAATTCTCTAAAATCTGACTAAATAACCAAACCAGAATTTATTTTAGAATCCTTCCTTGTTTCTCTCACTCAAACTGTAAGAAGAAATTGCTGGTTGCTTAATTTTGCAAAGTGCATTGCTCTAAACATTTCTGTTTAATCCAAAGGAGTGTATGCAAAAACAAATCTTTACAAAAAGTTTTTAATATTAAGGTACATCTGTAGGCATACAAAATATACACATCTAGAATTTGTGATTTTAGTTTTCATCTTGTTTATTGAATATTGTGTGCAAGATGGTTACATTTGTTTGTAACTTATTATTTATGTTAATTATTCTACAACTGTAATCAGATTATAAACACTGGATTTTCATTCTTTTTGATAATACTTGAAATTATATGTTGAATCTAAATTGTCCCCCTTGATAAACTGTTTGTAGTTTGCCTGGCATCTATTATTAATGGTAGTTGGGATGAGTGATTGGCAAAATCTCTGCTATATAAGTTGGCTACTTTGTGAAAAGTGGAATGTTGTGTACAGTGTTCTATGCTAAAATAACACTATTGTGTTGAGTTTATCACCTAAAATCTTCTCTCTCTCTCTCTCTCTCTCTCTCTCTCATATCACAAAGCAACATTAGTTTTATTTATACAAGACTAAGTACTAAAGTGAATGTAGTCATTTGAATAAGATTAATGGTAAATTTGATATTTTTAATCAACTGGTAAATTTGATATTTTTAGTCATCTTTAAACCTTTCTTTACTAATACTTTAATTATGTTTTCCTACATATCTAGGTAAAGATGATAAAAATACAGATGAAATGTCCTTTTCTGATTCCTCTCATGAATCTGCTGACAGCTCTGATGATGAAGATGATGATAAATCTAGCAAAGAGGTAACTATTTTTATCAATTTACAAGTTAACTTTGATTTGCTTTGTTGTTTCTGTAGTGACATCGGTAAAATGAACTTTCTATTTTGCTTAGTCAAAAACTACTAAGTCTGTTGTCACTCTGAACAGAGGGAGAACCTCTATGCCACAGACTAGAAGACATCACAGCAATATGGCATCACTGATAGGATCTCTAATACTGTTGGATGAGCCAGACTTTGTGGAAACATGAATTTGTTGTTTTGCTGCCCAGGCTTGGGTCAAGAAGTTAAAAGATCACAAAGTTGCAAGAGAGAAGAGCATAATTACAGATCTCTTTTTGGGTTGAGCAGGATGTGAAGCTATCAGAAAGATTTGTCATGGCATATCTCAAAGAAATAGAGGATTTGGCCTTTTCACAAATTTCAGGTATTATAAAGAGAAATTTGCACCCCCCCCCCCAAAAAAAAAGAAGAGGCGGGGGGGGGGGTATTACTGAGAAACAAGAGCTGAACAAAGCAATAATATAGTATGTATATTGAGAACAGAGGCTCAGAATCAACTTCTAATAAGCTTTATTCTGCTTTAATTGAACATACAAAAACAAAAGGATAATTTCTGCCTAGCTTTTATGGTTGTATGCAGGACTAGAGATTATTTACTACAACATTCTCCTCCACCGACCTACTCATTCATAGTGCAACTTGTGGGGGGGTATCTCAATTGTTCAGACCTATCATCCAACATTGACTGGGGCTCGTCTGTTAAAGTTATCTTGTTTGACCGGCTCCTGCATAGAGGATCTAACTTTGAAGTATGGCTGTGTTTTTTTTTTTTCAATCAGGTTTGAGGTATCATTCCATAACAAAGCAGAATAAATTGTAATGAGAACAGAGGCTCAAATTCAACTTCTAATAAGCTTTATTTTGCTTTAATTGAACATACAAAAACAAAAGGATAATTCTTGTCTAGCTTTTTATGGAAGTATGCAGGACTTTCCATTACAGTGGAGGTAGGGGTGCTGGGTGTAGAGATCATTTACTATGACAGTATGTACAAAAGCTATGAGAGACTTCCATATTTTATGAGTTTGGGTTAAAATTATGTGTGATGCTTTGTGCAAACACAAAATTTTAGAATGGTTACAACTGACTAAAATGTCCATGGATGCATCTATAGAGTTTCTGCAACATTTAGAGGTAATTGAGAAATTCAAGGTATCCAAGATTAATGCTAAAGCATGCAGCATATCGAATTACTTTGTGTAATGCAAATACTGTGATAAAAACCCATGAACAGGACGTGAAACAATCTCCTGCTTTACGACAAGTGTGATGGAATTATGAAAAAAAAAAACAATTCCAGTTTGTGTGCAAGTATAAAAGGGAAATAGAATAAAAAAAAATGTAAATGTAAAGCTTCTTCCTCAGGAAAATACAGCTGTATTTGTGATACAAAGACATAAAGAGAAAAGATTGAATGGTATAACTTTTTCTATGCATGTAGATAATTGGAGTGGTGTTGCTCTAGTTCCAATAAATTTCTGGGAACTCCAAATTAAAGAAAGATAGGCTTAAACCAGTACAGTTTGATGACTCTTTCATCAAAATGTTTTGAAGGAACATTTTTAGACTGACACAAACTTTAAAATTATTCCCATCCCTATTGTGAAATGTGAAAAAAAATCATGAACTCATGGGAATAGATATCTTGAAAATGGATACAACTCAACAGTGTGAAGTTAGAAAGTAATGACACAGGATGTGTAAAGCAAGAAATTTTAGAGTATGTTCCCTCTGGTGGTAGTTATTGGGCTTCATTCATTCTTGTTTTTATATAAACCAGGCGGAGATTTACAAATAACACATCACTCAATAAATCCTGGGCTTAACTAATAAAACGACGACTTTTAGGCAAAATTTGACTTTATTCATCAACATGCCTTTTTTGTAGAACAATTTGTCTTTGGCCTCAAAATATGCCTCAGTTTTCAACACCACTTCTTCATTGGAGCCAAATCTCTTTCCTTGGAGCATTATTTTGAGGTCTGCAAACAGCTAGTAGTCGCTGGGGGCCAGATCTGGAGAATAGGGTGGATGCAGAATCAATTTGAAGTGCAATTCATGTAGTTTTACCATTTTTGCAATCGACTTGTGATATAGCGTGTTGTCTTGATGAAAGTTCACTTTTTTCTTCTTTATTTGTGGCTGTTCTTTGGTGATTTCTTTCTCAAGGTAGTCAATGAACAAAATACCTTGTGCATCCCAAAATACAGAGGCCAAAACCTTGCCTGCTGATGTTTGTCTTAGGTTGATTTGGACAGCTTTCACCTGCTGCTGTTCACTCAGATGACTGCCAATTTGACTCCAGAGTGAAGTAGATCCATGTTTCATCCATTGTAACATATTTATGTAAAAACTTCTTGTTGCATTGAAACAGTTGCAAACAAGGCTCTGAATCAACGACATGTTGTTTTTGATCAACTGTGAGCAAATGTGGCACCCACTTTAAACACAGCTTTCTCATTGGCAAATGTTCATACAAAATGGTGAATACACTGCTTTCTCATATAATTTTCAATTTACGATTGGCCAAAACAAGTTTGTGGATTTTTTTGGTGTTTTACAGGACAACAGCCGATTTTGGGCGACCTGAGCATTCAGCATCGTTTTTATCTGTACAACCACATTTAAAGCCAGCATACCACCTCTTAACCATTGTTTCCAATGGAGCAGAGTCCAAATAATACTTATCAAGCCATTGCTTTGCATGAACAGTATTTTTTCCCCATCAGAAAGCAATGCTTTATCAACACATAAAATTCAGATTTTTCCATTGTTTCAAAAATTTGCAACTGTCTTATGGTGTAAAAACAGCAAGTGCTATTTTTTTTTAAAAAGCCATTGAAAATGTACTAACTGGTGTTAGAATGTTAAAAATACGGTTATCTATCAAGACATATTTGTACTGCCAGTAGAGAACTAAAAACAAAAACTGCTTATGTTATAAACAAATTTTAAAAATGCTGATGACCAAAAACAAAGATAAATTTGTGTTAAATTGCGACACAGTAACACATCTGGATTACAAAATTTCAAGACAGAATTTCATCAAATGCAAATTTTGATATCTACATATCTACACCCACTAATAAAAAAGTAAAAGAATTGGAATCTCTAGGATTAGCTGATTTTTATAGTAAAAGTATTTACTATATTTTGACAAATACTTAATAGAACTCTTGTGAAGTTATGATAAAAGAACAAATTTAAATGAACTCTATGCTAGAGCACAGCTTTTGAAAGTTTAAAGAAAGAACTTGTTTTAAAAAAAAAAAACCCCAAAAAAGCCATTGAAAAAAATTTTGGCCCTAGAAAGAGACTTTAATTCCGAACACAAGTGAGTATATCGTATCAGCAATTTTTCTATTAAGGTCAATCTATAATGTACCTTTCTAGAAGGTTAGCATCAGCCAAGGTTAACTATTCAAGTTTTGAAAAAGAAACATTAGATATTGTATGGAATACAGATAAAGTTAGTCAATTTTTATTATGCAGGAAATTTCTGCTTACATATTACAATAAACCTTTAGAGCTTATTTTTTTTAACCCCAGGAAGGTGTTACCTAAAGTTGTATCTAGAATTTTAAGATGGGCAATAAAGCTCATGGCCTTTGACTAAAAGTATGTTAAAGGAAACTTTGTTCCATATGTAGATGGTCTATCAAGTATTTATTTATTTTTTTATTTTTATTTATTTTTTTAATCATATCACTCCAAGCAAGGCGGTGACGCCACTGATGCGCATGGGGCTACTTAAGAGTAGAATGATTGGAAAAGAGAAAGCCGGGAACCACGTCCTAAACAGGAAACAAGATGTGGTGGAGTGTGAACCGGGCGATAGTTAAGTCTATCTGGATCATGTGCATATGTTAAAGGCATGGGTCTATTTTTAATTTTGGTTGACTCATTCTCCAAATGGTTTAAAATGGTTTGAATCTTTAAAATGCTCCCTTTTTTCACAAAGGAGACATAATATGGCTATAACAGCAACAAGTGGACATAATTTATTGGTTCATTCTAATCAAATAAGACATAAAATTGATGATAGAAAAGTCTAGATAGAAGAGGAGGAGGAAGAACCTGAAAGGGAGGAAAGTGTTAGTGTTTCTGATGGAGATAGCAAACATAGTTCTATCCTATGATGGATAGTTCACACGAATCTGACATCTTGGAAGATAAGAATGAAGATGAGTCCAGACTTAGATCCCCAATAAAAAGAACCAGGTACACTCTCTCAGTATGTGTGTGTGTATATATCGAGAGAGAGAGATATAAGATCTCATGCTATAGTTCAGAGAAGTCACGGATCAACAACGGGCATAAAACTTTTTTTTGTTTCTTGGAAGTATAGTAACATAGACAAAATAGATTTACCCTTTTTTGTATAGAATCAAGCAACTACTAAGTCAATTGTCACACAGCACAGCGGGTGAACTTCTATGTCACTGACTGGAAGACTACAAAACTGTTCCATAGCCTTGGTTGAGGGATATTTTGAAAAAAATTCATCAAATAAAGGAATAAACAAAAAAAAAAATTTATTTATTTATTTGAGACTGAAATGCCCTTTTTAAAATTAGCACTGACCATGCACAATGTTTGTTTCATATTTTGCATGCCCATCAATACTGAAAAAGACTGCTGCTGCTGTTTGTAATATATGCATATAATCAAACACATAGCTTTTCTTATTGGGCTATATTTTTAATGATGATACAAATCTTATAAATATTTATAATTACTGCATCAGTAATCTTTGTTGCTTTATAACATGAGTAAATATTATTTAAAATTAAAATTGGAGATCACTGTAATCCTGCCGTATTAAGCATGCAGAAATAATGGAGTCTCTATTTACTTCAACTTTTGAAATAGATTTTATTTTCTTTGAAAATTGCTTATGCCTCTTTTTCTCTGAGAAAATAGAATTAAAACTCAGCACTGATAAAGCTTCCATTATGAAACTTTGGTTTCTTCTTTGATTCAGTCTATACAATAGGCAAAATCCTTGATACCATCTATGAGAGTTTTGGGAAATTTTGTTAATCACTGCATTAGATGTTCTGTACTCAGTGCTACTACAGTAATGTTTTAACTCATATCCTGAAGTTTTAGATACTGAAATAAGCTCTTTTTATCATAAGATTATGGCATGCAACTTGTTTTTGAGTTAAGTTAAATTTCACAACCATGCCAATTTATCTAACAATCTTTGATAATTTGCAATTATTTTCCTTTTTTGGTTTTGGATTAGGAGTATCTGTGTTAACTATTCTGTTTATAAACTGATGCCAATACTCTAGATTCTATGTACAATATCTTAACTATTAAGGTAACTGATTTCTCCATTTTTCTTTTTCTTTTTTTACTTACACATAATATTTGTACAAAACAAATTTAAAATGATTTATTGGTAGTAAATCTGTTGAAGAGGATATTTTTGAAATGTATTTAATCTTATTTAATCATTCACTGAAGAAATTACTAGAGGAATAATAATTTTGTCCCAATCTTGATGTTATAATTCTTTAACCTGTCATTTTTACTAAATGAATGTTCAAACTCACCAAGATTTGTTTTAGTTATTGCTCGTTGCTATTTAGTGACTCTTCTCATTTGTTATCTTTGTTTTATGTGAATATCTGCAGGATGAAGCTAAAATTAAAGAAGAGAAAGAAAATGCTGAAAAGTTAGCTTCCATGATTGAAGATGCTGATAAAGAAGAGGAAGAAGAGGAAGATGAGGAGGAAGAAGATGAAAGCTCTGACAGTGACAGCAGTGGATCAGGTAATTTAAACTAAACACAACATTTCTGAATTTTTTTAGTTGATGATAGCCAAAGCAAATACACTGATGGGGAATAAAATTGCAGTGCTTTGAATGTGTTTTAATTTACACATGGTGTACATCTAATGTGGTTGGATTGCAATAAATGTTCACATATACATGAGTTAAAGATCAAATGCAGATCGGAATCTGACATCTTAAGATAAAGTACAAATAGGAAACATCTATCAATCTAATGTTTCACTTTTATTAAAGCTTCGTCATAGATTGAAAGAAAACAAACAAAAAAGATGTCACAGAGATAGCTGTAGCTGACCTACATGTGCAAAATCTGACCAAAAAGACTCTAGTTATGGTGAGGATGAGTGCCAAGATTAGATGTGCCAGAAGAATCATCCAGCCTACTCTCATACTTGTGAGTTCTGGAATAAAGGGAAAATAAATCATAGAAGTTAAATATAAAAGAAACATTTTCTTTTTGGAGACAAAAAAAGGTAGTTGAAGGGTGCATGGGGGGGCTTTCTTATGCAAGAATAGTGGATAGAACAAGTTCAAATAATTCCAGTCTCACTGACAATTATAGGGACCTAATTGACAGACTTGGGGCTGAATGATTGGCTCAATTTCCATAAAAATGTAAGATTTGTATTACAAAGAATTGGGACAGGCTGAACCTGAAAAAGGAAAAGAAAACTAACAATAAGCGGATAACATCTCAAACGCAAAATTCTCCTCTCAAATATATTAAGCCATCTGTAGAACAAAGGTCACAGATCACTTATACATCCACCAAAGTCCTTAATCAGTAGAATAAGTGTATTACCAAAGAAAATGGAAAAACAAGCAAAAATTAGAAATGTCTACTAAAAATTGCTTTGAAAATTTAGATGAGATGAAAGCAGGTAGCCAAAACCCACAGACGACTAAAACTTCCAAACTAAAACAAATCAAAAATAAATAAGCCGTGAATAAGAAAGTACAAGTATGTATAAAATATTGCAATGGGACTGCCATGGATTAAAGGCAAACATTAACAGGCCTGACACCGGCAGTTATTTTCCTTCAAGAATCTTCCCTTAAGAGTGATGACAATATAAATATAAGAGATTACCAGCATTTCAATTGCATAAAAGACTGATTAGTCTATGGGCATCAGGTGGTTGGAAAGCAAACTGGAAAGAATTTTAAAAGTTATGTTCTGAAAGACTAGAAGGAGGACTATGTATCAAGGACATAACTCAGTTTACAGAAATCTTGGTCTCTATTGCAAAGAAATGCATCCCTAAGAGTAACATTAAAAAATGAAAAGGGTAATAGACCATGGTTTAATGATGAATGCAAAAAGGCTATCAGGCTCAGAAAAAGGGCATTAAGGTTTTTTAGCAAAGATTCCACAACAGATAACTTGCTGAAATTTAAGCAACTTCAAACAAAAGCTCAGAAAATAATCAAAGTTAACAAACAGGAATGCTGGAAAAATTACATCAGCAAACTTAGTTCAGTGATAAAAACTAAATCTGTTTGGGATATGATTAAGAAAATAGCTGGTAAATATGAAACTAATGCAATAAAACACCTTTGTATAAATAACAAACAAAAAAGATATCAATGACAAGTACAAAAAAATTCATCAGCCAAGAATTCACTAAGTTCAAACAAAAAACTGAAAAACAAAAACTGAACTCTAAATCTAATAATGCTGAGAGCTACAGCCTTCCATTTACAATAGAGAAATTGAATGAATCTTTTAAGAAAAGTCCATGATACAGCTGTGGGACCAGACAATATTATCAATTCCTAATATGCCACTATACGGCCGGTCGCTGTTGGTTTCGATCCAGCCAGCTGGTCATAGATTGACTCTGTCACGGTTTTCTCCCTTGTCCCACGTTGTGTTGATTAATCACAAGGCAGTCATGTGAATTTTTCACTAGCTGTCTCTCTGCCGAATTAAACCAAGCCGGGACGTGTGCACACAATTGAGTAATAAAAGAAAGATATGTAACATCAAAGGAAATAAGTGGACCGACAACTGAAAAGTGTTGTGAAAATAACGTCTTTATATACAGATTATACATAATAGTCTCTTGAATAATTTCCCATCCCTGCTTCTATCAACTGGTAGCAGAACGGACGTTTCTTAGGTAAATCAAATTATTCTCCTAAGCAATAGCAAGGAATCTGGTTGGCCGCAGCTCGCTGCTTTGAACAGAAGTCTAAGTTCGTTATATAAGTCTAGTCAACTTGTTGCTTGTTTTCCGGAATGTTACAGAAATTGCCAAAGTGCTGGGTTATTCTCTTTCAGTTAGCAACTTCAGACTTGTCTGAAAATTCTCCTGTCTGTCTCTTAACTCTGGTTGGTTGGTTGGTGACTGACTTCTCTACGGTCGGCATCCAACGGCATGGTAGTCATCTCTCTGTCTCTTTACTTCTTCAACTGGGAACTGCCTTTTGGTTATTACGTCTCTGGACCGGGAAATCGAACTCTCTGCCACTTGAGCTGCAACTCTCCAACTGCAACTGAAAACTGCATTCAGTTGTTGATCTCTGCAACTTCACTCCGACTGGACTGTGCTCCAACTCGAACTTCAACTCAAAAACTTTGTCTGGAAATTCTCTTCTGTCTTTAACTCTGGTTAGCCAGCATCAGGCCTCTTCTGTTGATCTCTGCAACTCAAAACTTTGACTGTAAAATCTCTTGTCTGTCTCTATCTTTGGTTAGCCGGCAGGCTCTGCGGTTGGCGCCCAACAACATGGCACCTATCTTTGTCGTTACATTTTTAGACCTGTAACTGGAACTGAACTTAAACGCCAACTCTATGCCAACTTCGGACTCTCCTCCAATCCAACTCGAATCCAAACTCAATGCCATCTCATCTCCGGTCCAACTTGACGCCAACTGATTTTGGTCCTTCAGGACCCTGTATTTATGCACATGCCATGGTGTGGGGCCGATGGTCGCTGGGTGTCTAATCTCCCATCTCGGCGACCAATAAAATCATGAGGTTAGCTGCTACTCATTGTTGCCTGTGGTTTAACCAATGGGATTAGTCTTCTTTCCATGACGTCAATTGCTAGTCGTCTCCCCCTTTCGGGGCTTGTTTACAGGACCAATGGAATCTCTCTCGATCTTATGACATCATCTCCTCATACCCCTTCTCTGGGCTGGGCTTAACCGAATTTTCTTTCTCAAAATTTTTCTTTCTCACGAAACAATTTCGGGGATTTTTTTTTTCTTAAAACAATAGGTATTAACCTTTTTGAACTGTCTTTGTCCAAAACAAGTTGACAAGGGTCCATTGACATTGTTACCCAAATAATAATTTCTATGCACCTGTTTTTAATATCCATTCTCCGAGTCACCTATATTTTCAAGTGACAAGGATGCCTTATCAGTTTTACCCTGATGTCAGTGAAAACACTTTTTCTCTAAGTACTTTGATTTGGAATCAAAACATTTGTTATCTTTAATTCTTTTCACAGTCATGCCAGCCAGACAATCGGACACAAAATGAATTTCCCATTTCCTTTACCCAGAAAAAATAACAATTAAATTTATCTTTACTTTATGTTTAGAATGACAGTAGCTAGCTTTCTTTGGGTGACTGAAATCTACTATGATATTAAACAAATCCATTTCTCTTTTCTTTCTTTCTTTCTTTCTTTCTTTCTTTCTTCTTTCCCTGGTTTTCTTTTTCTATTCTTTTGCCGGCCAAAAAATAACAATTGAATCTATCTTTTAGGTTCAAGAATGACACTTGTCTTTATGGGCCAAAATCAAAAACAAATCCATTTCTCTTTTCTTTCTCTTTTTTTCCCCGGTTTACAATAATAGAGAAATACCAGGTGTTATTTTTCGTCCCTGCTTTCTTTTTTAAAGATAAAGATTTTCCAGCTACAGTTAATAATTATTTAATAAGATTAATCATCTCCGTTTTCCTTTGCTCATATTCGGAGGATAAAGAAAATTTCTCTTAGTATGTTCTCTTATGATCTATAATAGCAATTTGAAGATTTTGGTTATTAATTAATTAATAAAATTAATTATCGCCATTCCAAAATATTGTTATACTAAAGCAGCTGCCAAACAAATCATTGAAGCTGCTGGTAAAGCTGATTAATAATAGAAAGATGACTCAAAACCTAGAAATTACAGGCTGATAGCTTCAACCAGCCAGTTGTCTATGTAAGAATGACCAACAACAGACTGACTTGGTACTTGTAAAATAATGGCCTAATCAGCGATTACCAATGTGCATTCAGGAACAAAAAGTAACATGGATCACTTAGTGCCAAATGTAACAAAGTCCCTCAACTTCTGTGTGTAGTGGCTCATACTGAATGGAGAGCAGATTGGTATACACTAACCAAACTATATAGATCGCTACTCCGTTCCAAACTGGATCTAGTTTTCTATATGTGGCAGCCAAATAGTCATACATAAAATTCCTCAAAGCAACTTACCATCAAGGGCTCAGACAAGTGCTTGGGGCTTTTAGAACATCCCCAGCAGAGAGCTTATGCACAGAAGCCAGTGAAACACCTCCACATCTATGGCATATTAAACTGGCATTGCAACATGTAAAACTTAAATTGTGCCCAACTAATCCAGCTTACAGATCTACATTTAAACCAAATTATTGGGATCAATTCAGTCATGCAAAAAATATACAACCATATAGACTTGGGATGAAAGCCATTGCCATAGAATTAGGTACTTCAAGAAACAACGGTATCCAGAATTCTACCCTGAATGATTAGACATCCTCAAGTTAACCCTGGAAATGCATGATTTTCCAAAGAAAAAAAATCCACCCTCTTACTTTTTTGGACACATCCCAGAAAATACTGGAAAACTTCCACGACCACACGAAAATATATATGGATGGTTCAAAAAGTGGAAAGAAAATAGGATGTGCAGCAGTCAATCAAAAAATTACCAAAAAGAAATGCCTCCCAAGAGAAAGTTCGATATTCACTACAGATGCTATTGGCTTGGCTTTAGACATCATCACTGTGAGCAAACCAAAAAACTTTCTAATTTTTTTCACTCACTCTCCGTCCTATCAGCCTTAGAAGGGAAAAAAGTCCAATAATTCAATGATCATTAAATTACTGCAGAAAATCTGCACATTGAACAAAATGAGAACTGTGGTATTATGTTGGATCCCTAGCCACACTGAAACAAAAGGTAACTCTAAAGCAGACCTGGTAGCCAAATCAGCTTTGGACATAAATGTGGATACAGGGATAAAGATCTCATATACAGACTTTAAAGAGGAAATAAACAAATATATTTTCCAAAAAATGGAAGGACTACAGGGAAGATTATCTTTATAATAAACTTCATGCCATCCAGCCCAAGCTCAGAGTAAGTTATACATCTTTCAGGAAGTCTTGAAAAAAGGTTTTAATAGTCCACTTGTGCAGCGGCCATGACACATTCTTTCTTACTAATGAAGTTTAACCTTTGTGCCAAACATTTAAACAAGTATTATTAATTAAATATATTTTGACAGTGAGTCCAGAACTAGCTATCTCTAGACAACAATTTTATAATATTGATAGCATACTTGATCTGTTCAAAAATGTAAAAATGAATAACATACTATCTTATCTAAAAATGGTCGTAAAATTCTTGTTGGCATTAAATAAACCACTGAGGTTGATATGCTGTAAACAAACATCCACAAACACCAAAAGTGCACTTGTGCACTAACAAATGATAATAAGCATAACTTTTTTCTTTTTAAGTATAACTTTTTTTTAAGTGGGTATCTTTTTTCAAACTCTAATAAAAGATAATATACATAACATTTTTTTAAGCTGGTACCTTTTTGGGTGTCATTTTCTTTTTCTTTAAGCTATAATGGAAAATAATAAACTTCTTTTTTTGTGCTAGTGCATTCCACATCAGAGACCTCTACCCAGATGTTTAATGAAATTTACATTTAATGTTCAGTGGATGAGGAATTCCCTGCTTTGAATGGGTTTTTTTTTTTTTAAATGGGGGAAAAGCAGGCTGAAGAAGATCCCAAATTCTTTATAATGCATACTGATAAAATTAAAGACTGTGTGATGAAAGGAGTAGGCTTTGAATAATTATAACTTGGTTGCTCATTGAGCTATTAAGATTAAATTTTGTACCTTTTTTTTTTAATTTAGGATACCTATAAATTGGTCTTAATTTCTTTATATGATTCCTCTTATTAAGTTTTGTAATATTTTGCAGACATTATCACAAACAAGAAAAGGAAGAGAGCGGACAAAAACAGCACCAAAAAAAGTGGAGAAGATTCCACTTCTGATGCACAGCCAAAGAAGAAAAAGAGCAGTCGTTTATTACAAGCCAAGTTGTCTGACTCAGACAGTGATGAAAGGGGGTAATGAGTTTTGTTTTAATACATATTTTGAAATTTGATTAATGCTGGCAACACAGGTTGTGATGACTTTTTATTTACACTTGGACTATTTTCTTTGTTAATATTCTTAAGTCTTGGCAGTGGAATAAGTACTGTCTACTCCTGTAGATTAAATAATAGGTTCAGTTCAAAATTCTCTGTAAGTTACTTGAATCAACCTAAGAGCACAACAGCTGAAATGTAACAACACCAAAGATGAGGACAGTAGTCCACATGTAAATAGTGTAGATGTGGATAGTGTCGGAATGCAGTGAATACATCCAGAAATAAAACTATCCTTTATGCATAATACAATGAATGTAATGAAAATTCAATCTTGTATTAGATTGTAATTTTCTTTGTGTTGATATTATTCTTTGTATAACCCTCAAGGTTTTAAGGGTGGTTGAATTAATAAAATGTATAAATATCACAAACATAAAAATAATTGATTAATTTCTATTTGTCTTGCTGATATATTTAAGTACGTAAAGGCAAAATAATAATTCAATTTCAATTTTTCTTTTTTCTTTTGATTAAAACATGGCTTTTTTTTTTCTTCCCCCTCTTGGAATTGACTGATCAGTATATTAAAAAAAAACCTAAATTATTTTGTGATCTAAATGGGGAGCATCTTCATATATCCCTTTCTATGTTCCATAGATGCTACGATATTAATGTTAGCCATTCTTTTCTTTTTATCAATTTTGTACACAAAAACAAGGCTTTGAAATAGATTGGTTGATATATAGCAACAAAAGCTTTTCAAGAACAGTCTACAACAACTTGTTGAAGCTTGAATGTTTTGAAGAAGGTACTTAAAAAATACAAATATTAAAAAAAAATGTTCTGCTTGTGCTAATCATGATTATTTCCCAGATACACTAGTTGATATATTCTTCCCTTTTAGACTTTCTGAAAGATCAGTTATTTTCCATGGACTGTTAATACTAAAATAACAATATTGTATTATTGGTAATATACATTTTATTACATACATTGATATATATATATTTTATTAGATTATTATTTCTCACACTGACTGGCTGTTATTAGTTTGATAGTCTTATTTTCAACTATAATTTTTGTGGATTATCCAATAATGTCATTTTATCTTCATTTTGTAGTAAGAAAAAGAAGAAATCTGAGAGCAGTGATGATTCTCTATCTGATGCTAGCAGTTCATCATCTTCAGATTCTGAGTCTGGTTCAGATACGAGCAAGAAAAAGAAGAAGAAGAAAGGCAAAGGTAAAAAAGGAAAAAAAGCAAAGAAGGATTCGGATGACTCAGATGATTCAGATGAAAGCAAAAAGAAAGGAAAGAAAGGTAAACGCCGGAAGCGTATTAAGGCACCAAAAAATTCTTCAGATTCTGGGGTAAGTTGGCTCTTGTATTTATACACATTTAGTTTCTGTTATCTATATCACATAAAAATTTATCTCTAAAAATGGATTTCACAAATTCACATATGAGAGAGGTGTTCTTCAAACAGTATTGACATTTTTTGTGTATGTGTGTGTGTTTCTAAAAAAAATTTTGTTTCTTTAATTATTCATCCAAATTTAAAAGTACCAATCTGACTATGATTAATTAAGAAAGTTATCAACATTGCTGATGAATGATATTGTAAATATAATGCTAAAAGATGTACTATTTTAAACCACATTAATTTATCATAGTCATCTCCATAAAAAAATTAAATTACATGTTAAAAATCTCATCTGTATCATTTGTAATATTTATTCTATGTATGCAGTGTCAGTTTACTTCTAATTTACCATCAAAATAAACACATACATTTGTAAACAAATTACTAGTATAAGTTTGGCAAGTAAATGAAAACTATCAGGTCATACCACAAGTTCTGTCTGATTTTCTATGACTTCCTTCCATCTATTTTTAAACTGATTAATCCCATTAAGGTAAAACTCTTGGTTTTGAAGCGATGAACACTGTAATGTCAGTTTTGATCTCCTCCTGGCTTGTGAAAGTTATTTCCTGCAAATGATTTTTGTAAACTATGAAACAAATGGTAGTCTGAAGGAACAAAGTCAGGAGAGTAAAGTGGATGAAACTTTTTTCCCAACCAAGCTCTTTGATCTTCTGTGATGTGATTTTTGCAGTGTGAGGTCATACATTGCCCTGATGAAACATCACTCCTTTTCGATTCACTAAAGCGGGTTTTTTTTTTTTTTCTTCAAAGCTTGGTTCAAACACTCTAATTGCTGACAGTAGATTTGAGCATTGATTGTTGCATTAGGTGGTAACAATTCAAAGTAAATTACTTTTTTACAATCACACCAGATAGAAGATCCTTTTTCTCATGAAGTTCATTTCTTAGTTGTAGTTGGGCCTTTTCCCCTTTACCAAGCCACTGTTTATGATGTTTAACATTACGATAAAAGATCACCAGTTACAAGTCTATCCAAAAAGGGTGAAATGAGTTCCGAAGAATGAAGCGAAGAGCAGATGTCAACTCTGTATTTGCGGTTCCTTTCAGACAATTCATGAGGTACCGATTTTCCAAGTTTAGGGGCCTTTCTAAGTTGTTGAAGATGACAATAAACAGTTGTATGGTTTGAATTATGCTTTATTGCCAATTCTTGAAGTGCTGCCTCAAGAGGTTTATCATCGAACTCAACTGGATGACCTGTTCAATCTCCATCTTTAAGGCTAAAATCTTCACTTCTGAATTTTGCAAACTATCATCTGCAAGTTCTTTCATTCAAGCACTCATTTCCATAAGCTGAGTGAATCTTTCAAGCCGCTTCTGTTGCAGAGTTTTCTTTTTTGTATTCATAAAGCATCACGTGCCTTAAATGGATACCTCATGTTAGAAGGGCTTTAATCAAAGTATTTCTTATTTCTATTAATCTGTAAAATAAAATTTAGTTTAAATACATAATGGTTTTTAATTTTGTTTGATATTCTAAAATACTATTAGATTTTATTCAAATTTAATGAAGTTAAATTCAGGTAGAGCTTATGGGATGACCAGATACAGTTTGATAGCCCCTCAGAATGGGGTTACTTTGCAGCTTTAATGTGAAAATCCTTCCCGGCTTTTCACATTAAAGCTGCAATTGAGGTATTTTGAATTTTGCATGACCAGAAGATAATGGAAAATTAAGTGAACCCTTACATTGCACTCAGTATTTTTGTTTTTTCTTGGTTTCCAGTGTAAATAATTTTTTGTGCACATGTAAAAATCAAAATAACATGTGTGCATTTACTTTGGTAAGCTGTGTATACTATAGTTAACCAATCTAACTTACCGTTTACCAAAAAGGTGCAGTTAGAAACACATTTTTTAAAATAATTATGTCAAAACTTTCTGAAACTTTAAAAAATTATAGTTGCAGCCTATAATAATGGAGAAGGCTACAAAAGGCTATCAGAATGTTTTAGAGTGCATGTCTCCACTATGTAACAAATTATAAATGGAAGGCCTTTCCAAGTGACCACTTCTGTGATCTCTGCAGTTCAACAAGGCTCCCTGGCCAATGTTATAACCAATGTGTATGTCTACAGTGTGACAAAATCTGAATGATGTTAGTCTTCATGACAGAATGCCTAGAAAAAAAAAGTTACAAAAAAGCATAAATAAGCTTAGCTCATTTATGCCGAAGTTAATATCAATAAGCTAGAAACATTCTAACAAAAAACAAAATAGTACACATTGATGGCACAATGGACTTCGTAAGATACCAAGTAATTTTGAATGAAAGTATCTTGCCCTCAATTTGTAGGTTGGATTTAAGTCACAGCAGGATCCTACAGGAGACTGATCTGAAGCATTAAAGCAAATCCACAAAAGAATGCATTTAAAAAAAGAAATTTCAAATCTTGGAATGACCTAGTCAAGTCCTGATCTAAACTCAATTGAAAATCTGTGTTCAAGGTAAAAAAGGCAGTACATGAAAGAAACTCAGCTAATATCAAGCAATTGTGGAAGTTTTTTCCAAGAACAATGGTCACAAATTGATACTCACTACTGTCAGAAGCTTCTTAAAAATTATAGCAGACTGGTTATATCTGTTATCTGAAAAGGAAGAACCACCAAAGTATAGGTTTAATTACTTTTGCATGTATTGATTTTTAATTGATATTTTTATTCCAGCTTGATTTTTTAAAAAATTGAAAGTAGTTGTAATTCATTTAAATTGTTTTTATGAATATGTAGTTTGATTATCTCAAAAAGACAAATTTTATATTATCATAGAGGTTTACTTGACTTTAGCACTACTACACAAGCACACAGGACATAGCCCAAGAACAACTTAAGTTAGAAGGTTACTGAATGAGGTTGTTACAAGGGCATAAAGGGAGGAAGTAAAAACTGTATGTTATGAGGATATATGCTCTAGATAACCATAGACCCTAAACTTGAAGATTATAGTAAGTGAAGAAGCATGCTTTCTAGAATCTGTGCTGGGGAAGTAATTATCTGAATGGAACTTCTTCCTTATCAATGGTATACAAAGGGAATGCAGATGAGTCAACCTGTGTACAAGACATGATATAAAATAAATAAATAAATAAAAACAATGCAAATAATAAAATCTATATTTACCAATACTACAGTATTATTTTAGTATCAATGGTCTATATGGGAAATAACTGAAAGTTTAAGATTTCATCTTTATGTATTGTAGGGTGGAAAATAATTTATCACCCACAAGTTTGTGTTACACAAACTTCTTTTGAACTCTGTCAAGCCTGGACAGTGAGGATTGAACAGTTTCAGATCAGATATAGTAGTAATGCTCTATTTTTGGTTTAATCTGGCTCTTGTATAGATAGCAACTGATTGTATACAAAAATTCTACTTGAAGCCTGGAGTAAGCATCAGGTTCAATAGACATTCAAAGTAGGGAGTCACATTAAGAGCACAGTTGTTCATCAGGACTGGAGAAAATGTAAGACTGATAAAACATGATTAGCTTGATTTTGGCAGTATATATTTACAAATGTTCTGAGATCTTTCTTCAGTAGATCTTTTTTAAAAAAAAAAGAAGTGAAATAGGATAGGACCAAAGTGAGAGCTGTGTTATTTAATAAATACAATGCTGATACAAAAAGACTTAATCCAAATGTGAAAGTGTGTCAGATTGATTGTCAACTCATGAAACATTAATCTTGTTATTCCAAAACCCAGCCACTCAGATCTTCAATATAAGTCCTCAATATCTTTAGCAGAGTTTAAAGTGCTTGCTGTACTAGTGCCAGGAAGATATTTTTACACTGGAGAAAAGTTTAACTCCAGAAATAATTTATTGCAGGCCAACCATGACACTTTTCTGACAAATTAGGAAACCAGTGAAGTTTCATAACTAAACCAGCCCAGTTTTAATTAGGAAAACCAAAACACAACTAAATAAGGAAAAACTAATGTTAAAATTTGTGACCCTAATCAAAATAAATATTGTTACCTCTGCCTTAAGGCAGAGGTATTGTATTTGTACCCGTTTGTCTGTCTGTGGTTAACATATCTCACGACCCATTGGATGGATTAAGATGAAACTTTCGGGGATGATTTGCCTCATGACTGACAAACTGATTTGATTTTGGGTTCTATCCAGTACAAGATAAAGTTTTTCTCCAGTTTCATTAATGAAATTTAATTTTTGCCTTTCAATTGCCAAATACTGAATTGCTTTCCTTAGATTGTTTTAAATTACCCGCCTCCATTTTATTTGAAGTATGCATTTAATTTTGAGAGTATTTGAGTTCATTTTTTATATTTTTCACTCTTAAGTGGTCATTGCAGTTATTCTATCTCATTTTAATAATCATCTCTTGCTAATTACTGAGATGATGTCAGTATTGCCTTGGCAAATGTTTGCGATCTTTGACTACACTATAGTTTTTATTACAATGATCATTTTTTTCTCCTTCAGCTTGACTTCTCAAACAGCTTTGCTTGCATGCTGTCTCAAATCTAAATTAAACATATCACAGATAGGCAGGCTGATTGCTGAAAAGAGACCAAGATTTCAAATATCAGTGTTCTGTAATACATTCCTGTTGTGACTTGATTTTTGAAATAAAAACAAAAACTAGTTTTATCTGAAACTGTTAAATATCTGTATAAACATTATGCAACGTTATTTGGTCACTTTACATTATTTGATTTGTTTTTTTGTTTCATATTTAGAGTGACAGTGACAAGAACTCTCCTGGAGGACCAAGCAAGAGAAAAAAAATTAGGAAATTGATTTCTGACAAAAAATTGACTGACAGCACCAAAGCTGCTGCAAAGGCTGAAGAAGAACGTCGTAAGAGAGTTGCTGAGCGACAAAAAAAAGTGATTCTTTTGAAATTTATAACTTGTTATTGATGGTTATGTTCATGCTGAAAAGCTTAAAATTTGCATGTTTTATATGTTCATAAATGTTTTATTTTTTAAATATTTTTAGTAATGATTAATCTAATATTACTTTGAATCATTTCTCCAAATATCAAAATCAATCATTTTATGCTGATTGATCTGGTTTTAATTTTAGGAATAAACTTAAAAATAAACAGGCATAAATAGTATATATCTAAAAAGTAAAATTTAAATAGATGAAAGTCAACCAATATTAAAATATTGTGAAAGCTGTAAGCACAAAGCAAAAATGATCATACAATATTGCAATTTTGTGTATATACAAATGGAATAGCAACAAAGATGGCTGCCATCATAAAAGAGTAAACAAACTGGTGTAAAGCATAATACAATTTTTGCATACCAAATCTAAATGTATTAAAGCAATTGACTGAAGAAAACAAGTTCCAATGCATGTTTATTTCTTTCCAATTTTCGAGTGCATGTGTTCATAGATTATAATACCTGGATGCATCACATTACCTCAGAGATAAAGACTAATTAAATAAAGCATCCATTGTCAACCTCCACCCTTCCAAAATGTCAAATTTCAAAAGACAGTGAAGAAATTAAGAGCAACTGCAGCCCAAAAAATGTTTATGTACAGTATAGTCAGACAGTTAATGCAGTCAGATATTGTGAAACACTAGAACAGACTCTTTTCATAAAAAGAGATCAAGATATTAATTTATTAGTGCTACCTGACAAAAGTAGTTCCAGTAATATGGTTGAGGTTTTACTGCATCTGTCATGTAATCCTGATTTTTTACCTATGTAGAAAAGTAGCATAATAGTGTTGGTAACTTACAGTGTTTAATTTCTTTATTAATAAGCATATTAATAAAAGTTACATGATTCATCTATGATTTAAAACCAACTGAAGTATTTGAAATACTGATGCAAGCTTTTTTTATTTCAGCATTAATACTACTTGAAAGCAATATATATTTGTTGTTGTTTTTATTATAGCTGACTTGTTGCTTTTAGTTTTTGTTTTTTTGTTTTTTTTTCCACTAAAAGCAGTATCTCAGCTATTGTAGCTGATATCTTTTACATAGTATTTTTTTTCTATGACTAGGAATATGTTAACTTTAATATTAATGTATTGGTAACAATTCTATGGTTGGATCAGAAATATTGGTAGATTGCTTCATTTGTCAATTAAAAGCATTCTTCTTGACACATATTTTAAAAGATGCATTTGTTTTTTATAAAAAATTAAGGAAAATTAATTCAAATTTCAAATTCCATGTTTTATTTCTTCTAATTTATTTCAAACTTCCATATAAAGAAATTTAAAATTAGTACTGAAACCATTTGTTGTTTAGTTCATTCTAAAACAGATTTTGCTTGGAAAATCCGAATCTAAATTAATCAAATATTTATTACAGTTTAATCGAGTATTTATTGATGAAGCTGCAGTAGCCCCTACTAAATGCCCGGTGACTAAAAAACTGGTTCTAGCTTTTGACAAAGAGGAAAAGCCACTATTGGAAGTTGACAAAAATCTTGTCGTTAAATTGAAACCTCATCAAGTTGAAGGTAATTTTTTTTTTTTTTTTTTTTTTTTTTTTTAATTTGATGATGTATAAATATAAGGGAAAATACACCATTGTATTTTGTTAATATAACTTGCAGGAAAGTTTTTATCTAAACTGAACAAATCTATTTAGGCTTTTATCATTACGTTATCTAATTTAATAAAGTCTATACTTTAAGTTCAAATTTATATATATATATATATCCAAAATCAAGTTCACGCTAAAATATAGTTATAAAGAATTACCATTTCTAGACATACTCATAAAAAACAAAAACAACCACATCATCACAGACATTTACCACAAACCCACAGACACCCAACAATACCTCCACTTCAAGAGTCATCATCCAAAAACCTGTTTAAAATCCATCCCCTATTCCCTAGCACAATGAATTTGCATGATAGTAACTGACAAAACCCTCCGTAAAATATGCCTAGAAGAATTACAAAAAAACATTACAAATGAGAGGATACCCCACCTCACTAATAGACAAGGGTTTCCAACTAGCAGAAAAAATACCATTAGAATCCCTCCGGAATCCAAAAAAACAAGAAAAACAAAAAAAAACAAAACATTCTAGCATACGTTTCCACTCACAACAAAAACAATCCAGAATTATTCACAAAGATCAAAGCCCACATGAAATTACTCAACAATAATGAAAAAATAAAAGAAATCTTAAAGACAACTAAAATAATTAACAGCAAACGCCAACCCCAAAATTTAAAAGACATCCTAACCCCATCAAAATTTGAACAACACACAACAGGTGGGGGGGGGGGGTCACAAAATGCAACAAAAAAAAGATGTGGTGTATGCAACATAATAATAGAAGGAAAACACTTCTCTTCATAGAAGCAATATAAAATTATCACCTAACAGGAAATTGTTTCCCAACATTTGCATGAATGTAGTGATGACAAATTCAGTATTATACCCTTATATCAAAACACAGATTATGAAATAATAATGCAGGAAGAAAGATTCATAAAAAAAAAACACAAGCCTTCACTCAACAAAACAACATGAAAAACATACAGAACACACATACATACATACATGCACACACACACACAACCCACATACATCGCACACACCAAATTCAAAAGATAACCCCAAACAATAACAAAGAACCAGATGACCCATAAAAAACAATTCTAAAACATAAAGGTGAAATAAATTTTTAAAAAAGCTCACACACAGAGCGACACACCAAATTCAAAACACCGTCAAAGCAATCAAAACAACCAAATGTCCGATAATAGATAAACTAAGGCAACTAGAAGATAATTTTAACATACTAAAAAGGTCACCCCCGATCCAAAACCACTTCAAATTGGGATAAACACTTGATTCATTCTTCTGTTTATTTATTTATCTGTTTATCCATTTATACACATGCTGATGTGAAAAAAAAACAAAAAAAACGGACCATTCAACGTGCCAACATGTGATTTATTTTATCTTTTTATTTTATTTTACTGATTTTATTTATTTTCTTATTTTTTTCTACTTACTTATTTATAAAACAACAACTTGCCGATCAGAAACAAAAGGAACTCGATACATAAAGCCACAAATTTATTCACCTAAAGAGTCAATTTTGGACTCAACACGTGTAGCATCACAAATACCATTATGAACACTTAATGTATCATAACATGTATAATAACAAAAACAATAAATATACACTTTAAAGAAAACGTTCATGGCTTCTCACACTTTTTATTCCACATATATATATATATATATATATATATATATATATATATATATATATAAGGCTTGGGAGCCACTTGAAGTAGGTTATGTTAAGGTGCAGTTTACATGGGCAGGAGGGGGAGATAATAGTTGACTTTAAACTTGAACAGGTCAAGATTGTAGTGATCAGGGAAACATCTTGAGAGTTTGTTCCATAGGTAGTAGTTTGCAGGAAGAAACTTTTTGAGTGGAACTTACTTCTTGCTGATGAAATACAGAAGAAGTATGAGTGGTTTGTTACTATGTAAGTGGTATGGTAAGTCCTAGCTGTAAAGGTCAAACCTGGTAGAACCAGGAGATGCAGTTTGTTTGTGCACTTTCCATAGCAGTAGCAGACTCACCAAATCCCACCTGTGACCAGCTCACATTCATTGTGACTGGTGCTAGCTCAGGGTCTGATTGGTGATGATGTAATGCAGCCAGTCAATTTTTTCCCTACTGGAAAGTTAGTGTTAGATCAAAAGAGAGGTCAGCTGCCAATCTCTGAATGTCAGGGCTTTTAGAAGTGCACTCATATATTGCTATATCATTGACATATATGTTGACAAATAATCAGATATTCTTAGGTAGATCATTTATGTAAATCAGAATGAGTGCTGGTCCGAGAAGTGGCCTTGGAGGATTGGCCATTAATAAGTATCTTCAGGGATCTACCTGTTAAAAAAGATTTTATAATAGAAAAGACCCTTCCAGTGATTCCATAGCTGATGAGGTTGTGTAGCAGACCTTTGTGCCACACCCTGTCAAAGGCTTTCGTGATATCCTATGATCCTTGTGGTATGTGTGTTGTCAAGGGCCTCACTAATTCTGTGTGTAATGGTAGTTAGGGTGTCAGCAGTGGATTGGGCTGATTGCTTGTCACAAGAAGTTGTTCCTATCCAGGGATTTGACAACCTTCTTGTTGATTATGGCCTCAAAAGGCTTACTGGGAAGACTAATAGGTCTTGGGCAGGGGCATTCTTGAAGACCACGCTTGCCACCTTTCACATGCTTGGGAATGATTTCTCCTTCAAACAATGGTTAACTAAACTTATTTTTCTTTGTTTCTCTCTATAGCTGTTCAATTTATGTTTGATTGTTGTGTGGAAACTTTATCTCAACTAAAGAAAGAGGAAGGTGGAGGCTGCATCCTTGCCCATTGCATGGGTCTTGGTAAAACTTTATCAGTAAGTATCTCTGTGACTTTTTCAGAATTTGCTTTGTAATTTCCTTTAAGATCACATTTTATTTATAATATCCTTATCGTAACTTATTTTAAGTAGTTGTCTACATCAGCCATTAAACAAAATTGTAAAAAGCCTTTTTGCTTGTATACAAATTTGCAAAAATTATGCTAAAATAATGAACAAATTATTATATAACCGGTTTCCTTGGAAATAGCTAATGTCATCTTCTTTCAAGGTTTTAAATTATTTTGCCATTTTACATTTGCCAAACTCATTTTTAAGCTATTTTTATAAACTAATTTTGTTTTTGCAGTTAATTACATTTGTTCACACTCTTTTGGTAAATTCAAAGAGAACAAAATTAAAAAGTTGTTTGGTTGTCTGCCCTTTGAACACCGTCTTGAACTGGAAGGATGAATGGGAAAAATGGGATTCAAATGAAGATATAAATGTAAGTCATCTGTAAATTCACTTTTTTATGAATTTTATGTTAACAATCTGTCATTGATAACTGCACACAAATGTGTAGTTGTTTACAAATAAATTCTGAATATATCATATTAAAAGAGAAAAAAATTGCAATTATTGAAAAACAGAATTGTGCACATTACAGTTTTTGCAATAATTCCAAGATGCTGTGAATCTTAGATTGTTATTTAAAACAGTAATATATACTTTGTAGGTGCTGACATGAGCTAAAATCTTTCCCGATTTTATAAAAGACTCTTTGTTTTTTAATTGTTGAAATAAATGCCTGTTGATTGTTAAACATTTTATTTGTTAATCGGCTGGGTTCATGCAGGTTTATGAAATGACAAATGTCAAAAATAACTGGCACCGAGCAGACACCCTCAAGTCTTGGCTGGAAAATGGCGGAATCATGATAATTGGTTATGAGATGTACAGAAATCTCAGTCAAGGACACCATGTCAAAAACAAAAAGCAACGTAAAATCTTTGAAGAGTGTCTTGTGAATCCAGGTAAGTTATTTATCTGTTTGAAATTTTTTATCAGTTTCTGATTGAAACAAAAGTTTGTGTTTTTCAATAGGTGACTTTTGAATAAATTTCAAATGTGACTGTAATTTGACCTATTTATGAAGGTGATATTTCAATGTATCTGTCTATAATGGATTGTGAATTTTAAATGTTTTAGTTAAAAGTAGAAATGAAGGAAAATGAGATTGATTTTCTTAATTTCATGCTCTTTTCTGTAAAAACAAAAATGCTGTATAGACGGCTAAAAAAATATGTAGTGTTTATTGAGATGGTACCATAGTTGAGAGTTTGTAAGTGGTTCAGAATTGAAGATTTTGATCTGGAAGGCTGAGAATGTTCTGGCAAGCCTGCACATTGATGTTTGCCAAATTAAAATACTGATTAAAAAATAATCCCAGTCACATGAAACAGGACATTGCAGAAATAATCTACATATTTCATATGGATGTTGTAAGATATTTTAAAATATTTGGATATGTGAATCACTATAATGTTTGAGTGCCTCATAATTTAGCAAAAAAATTGAATGGTCTGCATTTCCAGCTGAAATTCTCTACTTGGATGCAACCAAAACAACCCATTTTTGAAACAGTCACAGCCAATAAAAACTGGTTTGTTTACAAAAATTAGGGAAAATGAGATAAACCCCTATTAACCACTGCAAAAACTGATCTGTATCCGAATGGAATACCATATATCCGGTGGGATTGGAAGAGTGTTGTGCATTACAAGCTTCTGCAAAATCAGAGTGGAATTCAGACAAGTACAATTCCCAATTGGACTGATTAAAGGTAGCAATGAAAAAAACCCAGAATTGGCCAGTTAGAACAGTGCCCTCTTCCCATCAGGACAATGCCAGATTTCACATCTCTTGCAGAGCCTTTAGATATGGTTGGGATGTCCTGCCATACCATACTCAATTGATCTTGCAATTTAAGATTGCCATTTATTTTGACTCTCTATAAAACTGTTTTAATGAGAAGGGCTTCAATTATCTAGAAGTTTGTAAAATTACTTAGGCCAGTTCATCACCTAGAAAAATCTCAAGTTTTGAGAGAATAGAATGAAAAAGTCTGCCTCAAAGATGATAAAAAGTAGAACAAAATAGCACTTAAGTTGAATAAATCTGTACAAATCTCTAAATATTGTTTTTGAAATTCATTTACAAAAACACTACAAATGTTTATGACCAAATCTATAAATAAATACTTGTAATCTAGAGATTTATTTGTTAAGCATTTATCTATTAGGTTAGGATAAAAACAGGTTTGTTTTGCACTTACATATACAAATGGCAGGTATTTATCTGGAATTTTGAAGTCTCAAAATAATAGCTATGTTGTGGATTGAAGTTTTAAGGTGGTTCACAGGTCTGATTTGACATCAAAAGAGCTTCAAAATACAGGAAATTGCCAAAATAATCCACTGAGCTATGAACTTCCAGGACAACTTCAACATAGATCTAATAATGGCAAGTTAAGGATCTTATGTCACTAATATGATAAAGAGAGAAGTTATTAAGAAAATCTAACTTTGTCAAGCGATGAACATTTTAGGAATAGCAACAGTGAAGAAATGTTGAAAAGCTTAAGGTATTGAGTGGAGATTTGGAGTAGGATTAAAAGTAGTGAAGTTTTGTTTTGTTTTGTTTTTTAATGTCTAATATCAGATAAAGTGCATCAACTCGAAGTGACATTTAGATGAATTTTCCCTGTTACTCTCAAATCCAATTAAAAAAATGGAAGTTGTAGAATGAATTTCAAAGAATGTAATAACATCAATATATTATCTTATATAAGAAAATTGTGCGGATTTTTAAATTTAGGATTAAACATAAATTAAGCAAAATCTTTTGAACATGAATTGCAATTTTTATGTAAATTTCATTTTCCTGTTTGTGATTCTCATGTAATTTAATTTATTCAATATTAGCTGTGTCAGGCCATGCAGACATTATGCTTATAACAAAACTGAATGCCTTCATTAGTGTCAAAATATCAGTTTTCTCTTTCAATATCTTTTCCAGATGCAGTTACAATTGAGCATACAAGTCTATTTCTTTCAAGTGGTTGATTATGGATATATTTTTGTCAAATTTGTTTTCCAATTGGAGTTTAAAAAAATGGAAATAGAAACAATAATTTTTATTGAATTTTTTAATACTGTGTAATCTGTTTTGTAGGACCTGATTTAGTGGTGTGTGATGAAGGGCATGTTCTTAAAAATGATTCTTCTGGAGTTTCGAAAGCTATGAATAAAATTCATACCAAGCGCCGAATTGTTCTCACTGGTACACCATTACAGAATAATTTAATTGAATGTAAGTAATATACAAACTGTAAACATTAGAAGTTATTGAACATGATTTTTAAAAAAATGAATAGAAAGATTCCAAAAATTTATCTGAAGGTTTTTTTTTTTTTGGTTTTTTTTCCAATAATACTTGAATTGGAAGAGGCAAGCATGAAGAACTCATTTTTCTAAAAATACATAAATGATGAAATTAAAAACTTTCTTATTGTACAGTTTAGAATTAAATATAAAAAATTGAGATAAATTCACATTTTTTCAGTTATTTTTCCACTATGAATACAAATAGTTCATGATTTGTAAAATATATATATGCAGCTATCAATAAATTGAAATGAACATCTTCACAGATTAAAGCATTAATTATTGTTATTTGATAATTTCAGATCATTGTATGGTTAGTTTTGTAAAACCCAATTTGCTTGGAACACGTAAAGAATTTTGCAACAGATTTGTAAATCCTATTACCAATGGCCAGTGTTCTGATTCCACATCAGCAGATGTGAAGATAATGAAGAGACGTGCTCATATTCTCCATGATCTCCTTGATGGCTGTGTACAGGTACGAACCTATTTTGCTTTTAAACTCTTTCTAGTAGGTAAAACCACAATAACTAAAGTTTAAAAGGAATTTTTAAAATGAAAAATATTTCTTGAAGCTTTTATTTTTGTTTTAATTTCAAACTAATAGAGTAAATTTAATATTTCCAATAAGCAAAATACTTAAAAACAAAATATGTAAATTGACTGAAAATTTTCTTTTTTGTGTATGTATGTATGATCTGTGGAAATGCCCAAGAACTGCATTTATGATAGGCTTTAAAAGAGTCTTAAATATTGCTTAAAATACTAGCATAAAGCATTATGTTCTCCTCATCTTATCTACTGCTGTTTTATTAGCTGTGTCAACTATTTCTTTGAAGGATCCCACCAATTGACCCATTTAGTGTTGCTCTACATTATGGTTAAAAAATCAATTGTTGTGTACTTCTTTGCTCACATTTATAGCAGTTTGATTGCTTTCATATCTTTACCCATCTTTTTTTCTGTTGACATTTCTAGCAGCAACTTCAACTATTTTCTTGATAATCAATTCCCTTTTCTTTTTATTAGCCTTTTAATTTTTCATCAATCAGTTTCTTTCTTAAAGACAGTTTGTTTTTACATATTTTTATGTACAATATTTTCAATTATTTTTTTTCTAAGATCCTTATTCAATTTTTTTTTACAATTTTCAATATTGTTTCCATCACTCAATAACTACAATATCTTAATCCCCTTCTGAAGTTATATCTCTTCTATGAGCCATGACACACAGTTTTAGCCCAACTCAAACATGATTTTTTTTTAATTTGTGCTTTCTGTTGACCTTCCTTTTTTCACTTATTTGGTACTTTATTTCTTCTACTTATTTATTCCTGTAATTTTTAATGCAATTTGCATTAGTGACATTCTCTGTTCACATCCAACAAAAAACTGCTATTCAGTATTAAACAGTAAAGATTGCAGAAGCAACTGAAAATTGATGTTCAAGAAACTTTGTACTCTCATGTCAACTATATAAAAATCATTGGCAAGGAAGTGGAGTGTTGGCATGTATTTTACAATTTCTTGAATTTGATCCTTTCCAAAATATTTTACTTAACATACTTTCGATATATTGATGCACTATTAGTATATCCCCGTGGAACTGATTTACACTAAACAAAGTCGAACATATGATAGAATTTACTTATGAATTGGATATAATACATTAAAAGATGACTACTGCCCACCTTTCCTAGATATTATATTGAACCACATAACATTATCTGGAATAATCATTGGATTCTATTTAAGAGCACTTTGTAACCATCAGTATGTAACATCTGTATTTTCATTAAGGGAAAAAATACATTAAAAATTCTTTTAAGCTCCTCTAGTAATCTAATTATTTCATTTTCAGTGCAAAACAAAAGCCTCATAAAATAATTAAAAATGAAAAAGGTGTCCTTCCTGACAAACATAATCAAATTAATTGCTCACCACTATGAGACTAAACACAATTTTGATATTTTAAAAAAAAACTGCTATACTAATTAAAAGAAAATGATTTGCTAAGACAAAAATGTTTAGAAAGTGCTTTAATTGCAAGATCATCCACAGTAAATTTGCATCTTAATTTCAGCTTTCTTGGCAGATCTATTGTGGGATATTTAATAACAAAGGTGATTTAAATATAAAAGAAACTAAGTTAAATTGGCTTGATTATATACTCAAAGCACATTAAAAATATAAAAATTGATTTAATTTAAAATTCTCAGTATCTCCTATCCTTTATGTGTAGTCAGATCAATGTAAACATGAAGTTTTAGCAGATGAAACATATCACATGAAAACATTTTCCACTTTTAGGAGCTGAAATTTGTATCCTATTATATAGGATGCAAATTTCAGCTCTAAAAAAAATATACATATATTTTGAATCACTTGGATAATGCAAATTTTGCAAAAAATATTGACTTTCATAATAAAATATTAGATTTTTTCTTTTTTAATTTTTGAAAGATTAAAATTAAAGATTGTATTTGCTTTGAAAGATCTTTCTAAATCATTAAAGTCATACATGTATGATTCAGTTTAAAGGGCACCATTTTTAAATTTTTAATTTTTTGATTAGCAGTAATTTAAATTATGAAGTTTCAGTATTAAAATTAATTTTTTGTTTATTGTAGCGAAAGGACTACAATGTTTTAACAGATTTTTTGCCGCCTAAATTTGAATATGTGATCTTAGTTCGACTATCTGAGGTCCAAGTTGAACTGTATCAGAGATATTTGGATCAGTACTCCCACATTGCTGCTAGCAATACAGAGAAACGGCAATCAGTGGGTCTCTTTGCTGACTATCAGAATCTCATGAAAATTTGGAGTCATCCTTGGGTGCTAAAACTTGATGAAATAAGGCAAGAAAGCAAGGTAAGCTTAATGTTTTCCCTTTTTTATTACATCCACACCTAATTGTAATTTAAGTTGATCTAAATATTGTAACACACTTTTTTTATTCTTTGTTTACCTAAAGTATAAATTTATTAATGTCAAAATGAATGAATTTGGATAAATATTACTTTTTGTCATATGGGCCTACTACAGAGTGGAAGAGCAGAAATTGCTGTAATCTTTCAAATTTGCTTATGCAATACAAGAAGGATGTTATTTACATTGCTTACACTCAGATTAGTGTTCATAGCCTAACATATGGGAATTCCACAAGTTGGTAACTGCCCTTTTTCCTTCCATACAGGATCAGTCATGCCTGATTTAATTGCCTTATCCTTAATTGTGACTTTTCAATGTGCCTCCTGCATTTAGGAGGTAGGAGATTTCTTTTGGTATTCTTTACCACAACTGCAAGAAATGGAATAAACACAGTTCTTGGTCATGTTCTCCTCTGTGTTAAGCTTAACTTCATTAAGCTGCTTCTGATTATTGTCTTGATGTTGTATGGACTACAGATTTTCTAAATATTTGCTTTCCTTGACATAAGAGAGACAGAATGTGGCAATTCAAGTCCTCCTCCTCATCTTTTCTGCTGCTTTGTGGTCTAGGGCTTCAGAATATGCCAACTGCACATCTGCAGAGGGGTAAGACTCTTCCTCCCCCAACGTTCGTTGTGAGTGGCAACCTGTGATGCTTGAGAACAGAATCCTGGTAGTTGAGGGCTTCAGGCATGGGTAGAAAGAATACTTCTGAAATTCAACACACTATTTGGCCCTTACTTGGGTTAGGCAGGCAGTCAGAGAAGCCAAATCTAAACAATCAGCTAGTCATGTCAAGCCCCAGTACTACTCCACCCACCAAAAACACAACTTTATAACCTACAAAATAATTTTATATACACACCAATCAAATTTAATGAAATTGATACTGGAAGGTGGTGGCAAGGGTCAATCAAGTTATAACTAAAATGTGTCATCAAAAATTAAAACTTATATTCAACTTTACAGGGGTAGATAAATGAAATAAATTATTGATGACTACATATACATACTTAGCTTGAGTGTACCATTTTTGTATACCTGAGATGCTTGGGTGAATGGGAATCGCCTCAACTGTCTCCTATGATAGGGATCTGAGGAGGGTGGAGAGCAAGGATGATGAAAGAAAAAATATCATATGACCCCTATCTGAATCAAGTTCTGATAACGAATCAGAATTGCATAGTTACTTCCCTCAATATATAATAATGGAGTCATTTGAAGAAACTCTTATTACAAAATTATTGCCATTTATAATTGAAAAAATAATATACTCTCAAATTATTCCTATAACTATTAAAAAACATTAAACAACTCAATAATAATTCAAGTAGAAAAAAAAACGTATGCAGAAAACTTCTCAAATAATTAACATTTAATAATTTTAAAATCTAAACCTATCCACACCAAAGTCTAAAAAACACTTCTAGAGTTGTAATCTAAAGTCCAGACCTGGTAACTTGCTTCCTAGAAGAAATCAAAGTTAACCTTAAAAAAAAAAAAAATGTAATAGATGTAAAAAGAATAACTTTTAAAAGAATTGGCCAAACCATAAACACCTAGACATATATATTAAAATTCAACACAACCAAACCATCAAATGAAGTAAAAGTAGGTTATATTGTTACAAAAGTGAGAACTTACATTCCCAGACCTTTACGATGTCATAACTGCCAAAGATTTGGCCATCATAAAGATAGGTGTACTTTCAAAATGTAGCAGTACAGATCAAGAAACTGAATGCAAAGGTACCATAAAATGCATAAATTGTAATAAGGGCTACCCTGCGTACTCATGTCTATGTAAAATTTGAAGAAAAAGAAATAATATACGAGAAATATAACTTTTTCCTGAAACCAGGAAAATTGCTGAAAACACTAGACAAAATATTAAATCATGTAAATGCAACCAAAACCCAACAACACAGTGGTGAGAAATACATCTTTCAATTAACAGCATTAATCCAAGAGTTAAACAAATTGAAATAGTGAAACTGATATCAACAGGAAAAGGCAACAATTTACACTGTATCTCTTTAAAAAAAATTAATATACCCAAACAAATTTTAGAGAATGCTAAACTTAGAAATTAAAAGACCAAAAGAATCATTTTGTCACACATTCCCATCTGGATATTCCTGTAACCAAAGAGGAAGATCTCCAGCAATAACTTAAGACAACCCAACAAAAAACAAAAACCTCCAGAAGGGTAAAAGCAAATGAAAACAAATTGCTTTTGCTTATTGCAGACTTATGTCCTGCAATCATCTGCCTCCAGGAATTTTTTTTTAAAAGGACAATGAAAATATAGATATTAAAAACTATACAGCATAGAATTTTATTAGTAATAGTGGAAACAGAGCTTCTGGTGGTACTTCTATATTAGTAAAAAATATATTTTCCAGAGCAAAACTGACTTGAATATAGCACTTGAAACAGCAGCCATAAGAGCCTCATTACATAAAACTATCACCATATACTCAGTTTACATAACTCTTAATGATCCTATAGATGAAAATAAGTAGCTACTAAGACCATTTATTTTAATGGCTGATTTTAATAGCCATAATGTCATATGTGGTTGTGAAAATATTAACCAGAAGGGAAAATTAATGGGAGATTTTATCAATAGAAACTATATATTTGTTTGTTTGTTTCAAGGTTTAACGACCTATCAATCCTTAAATCTGAATATCTATGAAACAAATAGATCTAAAGCACACACAATAATTAAAGAATCCAAACAATCTTCATAGAAAAACTTTGTCCAATATTAATTCTAAAACCAAAGTGGTATGGGATATAATTTGTAAAATCACTGGGAAAAATAAAAGCATTCCATTAAGACATTTGTCAAAGCAATATCATTCCATGTCGAAACACCAGTAAAAAGTTGAAATCTGCACCCACCGACACCAAATTACTTGAAATTTGGCACAAATGTTGCCCTTCATAAGTTAGAAAAGTGTGCTAAATTATTTTGTGCTAGACTTGACCATTTTAATTTTAAGGTGGGAGGTGTATAATTTTCTTATTTTGCTTCTAAATCAAGGCCAAATCTCATTGTTTTTTAAAAATTAAAGGAAAATACTTTCATGCCTTCAATATTTCTGAAATTTGGTATGTAGGGTAAATAAGAAGTGTAGAATCCAAATATTTAACTATTTCAAGCCTAGTAATGAAAGCATTTCCTTCAACTATATAAATATGTTATGTGCCAACTACAAATATTATGTTTTAAAGATTCACATTTATCTTATGACTTTTTTGAGAATAAAAAAATCAAATGTTTTTTTTGTTTCATGAAAATAATTTACTAAAATAAAATTAAAAGAAACACTAACAGAAAGACTTTCTTTTAACTTCATTTGTCAAGTGCCATTTAGAAATTTTCTATGCACTGTTGATTATCATACATGAGGCAATATTTACCGCTTTTTAAAGACAATCTGTACAAAAAGTAATATCTGCAAAATATATTTAAATTTTTTTTTTAAATTAATAAAAACAATCTTATTAAATAGTTTAAAAAGTTACTTGGCACAATAACATTTTAGAGGTCATGGTGATGATTGTTTTTAATCTTTCTTGGAAATCCTGTACATACATACATACATAGGAAAAAGGCTCTAAAATTGGAGGGGTCATATTTTCTTAAGTAAACTTAAAACCCTTACAAAATTTTTTGGTGAACTTGAGCTGGCACTGTAGATGTTAGGCAAAAAATATGAAAATTGAAGAGGATGTATTTTCAATAGACTGACTGTAAGCTACATAGGTGAAAAGTTGTTGATTTTAGGGTCATGTATTTGGGTGAGTAAAATAAAATTTTCTATCAAGTGTAGGCTTGAAATAGTTAAATATTTGGATTCTACACTTCTTCAGAAATATTAAGTGTGGAAGTATTTTCCTTTATTTTTCAAAAAACAGATTCAGCGACGTTAGGTGACCTTAATTTAGAGCCAGATTAGGAAAATTATTCATCCTCCTCCCACCCACTTAAAATTGGAATGGTAAAGTCTAGCAAAATATAATTTAGCACACTTTCCTAACTCATGAAGAGGAACATTTGTGCCAAATTTCAAATAATTTGGTGTTGGTGGGTGTAATGCCCAGGTAAATTGACATGGAATGACTCAGCAACTAACAAAGAGGATATTACAAATTTATTTATTAACATAAAACTTCCTCAAATAAAACTAGTAAACTATTTCAGAATATCAAAATAAATGAAGAGAAGGAAAAATTAAATTCCTTCTTTAACAATAAAGAAAATTACAACCAGGATCTTCCTTTATAAAAAAAAAATCACAACTCAGCAGTTGGTCCAGACAAAATTTACTATGAATTTCTAAAACTTCTAAAAGAATATTTCCTCATATATATTTAACAATATATGGGTCAGTTGTAATTTTCCCAGTTTCTAGAAACAAGCTACCATAATATTCCAAAACCTGGGAAGGATTTAGAGACTCCCTCAAACTATCATTCAATCATACTTGCAATTTGTTTATGGAAAACATTTGAAAGAATTGTTAAGAATAGGCTTGATTTCTTGAGGTTAATAATAAAATTACAAATTTATAATCTGGCTTCAGAAAGAACAAAAGCACAATCAATCACCTTTTTTGACTGGAGTTTTTTATGGTTTTTTTATTTTTTTTATCAGAAATTCTTTCATTAAAAAGGAACATTTAATGACAGTTTTCTTTGATTTAGAAAAAGCTTGCTACCTCATGGAGATATGGTATAAATGAAATAGGGCTTAAAGAAAGATTACCAATTTTTATCAATAATTCTTTTTCAGAACAAGCCTTTAATGTTTGCGTCAGTATCACGCCCTAAAATCTAGATGAGCAAGAAATGGGTGTCCCTCAAGGAAGCATATTGGTAACACTTTTCAACATTGAAATAAATGGCATTATTAAATGCTTGAACTCTGGAGTTGACTGTTCACTGTATGTAGATGACTTTGTAATGTTACAGATCAAAAAATATCAATAAAATTTAACAGCAACTTTATAAGTGTCTCAATAAAGTAAATAAGTGGGCTACAGAAAATGGATTCAAATTCTCCAGACAAAAACTCAATGTATGCACTTTTACCAACTTCAAAAGCTACACCATAATCCTGAATTAAAACTCAATTATACAAAAGTGCCTGTTGTATATCAATATAAAACCTAGGAATAATCTTTGACAAAAAAATTATCCTTCATACCACATATAAAATACCTTTGTGAGAAATGTAATAAAGCCATGCATAAAGATTGGGGAGCTAACAGACAAACATTACTTCAACTCTTATCGGACATTGATAAGATCCAAATTGGATTATGGGTGCTTTATCTATGGTGCAGCAAGAAAATTATGTGAAAGAACTTAATACCATTCATCACCAGGCTCTGTGACTCGTTCTAGGAGCCTACAGTATATCCCCAATTGAAAGTTATGCTGAAGCACACAAACCACCACCTTTGGCATTAAAGCAACGTAAGTTAGCATTACAATATTACATCAAAGTTTTTAGTACAAAATAATGCAACATACAACTGTGTTCTTCAACCTCAATATAAAGAATTATATAATTTAAAGGAAAATGCCATTAAACCTCTTTGCATCCACATAGAAAATAAACACTTTTCTAATATATGAATTTATTTTCTCAAAAACTCCCCCTCCCCTTCCTGATCAATAAAACAGCCCACTGTAATATTAAGTCTGGCAAAATACTCCAAAACTGAAACTGACACTTCTGTATTCATAGAAGAAATTCATGATATCTTACAAAAACATACAAATTTTAAGCCTATGTACACTGATGGTTCTAAAAATATTGATAGTTGGATGTTCAGCTATACTGAAGGAAATCATACTTCAAAAGCAGCTACCTGATATTTATCACATATGGTGAGTCATAGAGACACTTTATATTTTCAGACTCCCTGTCTGTTCTTACAACATTGAAGTAATAAAATCTTGAATAAATTCTCAGTTTTCCAACAGACAGTGTTTCCGGGACTGCATGCATATAGGTTTAGATGGTAACATATCTATATGAAAGTACTATAAGCAAGCTTGAAATTCAGTGCATGTCGTTTTGCCAAAGTTTAAACAACTTTGTTTTTCATAGCATTAAACATTTCGGATTTTGTGCCAAAGAAAGCGTATTTGTCAGGAATTTTATTGCACTATTTTATTTAAAAGAAAGCTGAAGCACACAGAATTCTTAAGATTTACGACAACCATTCTCTGTCATAAACAACATGCAGAGATTGGTTGAAGTCCAGAAGAGGTTGAATAGCTATCTACTACAATTGATACATTTGAACTAAGCATTGGTGAGAAAACAGTCACTATATGAGCAAAGACATGACAAAGTGATTTTGTAACATGACGACATTAGGCCAGATGTTGCAAAATGGGTGAAAATCTACTTAGAAACACTTAATGGAAAGTCCTATTCCACCCACTGTATTCACCAGACATTGCCTCATCTGATTATCACTTGTTCCAATCAATGGTACATTATTGCCCCAAAATTCAGTCTTATCATGTCCTTTTCACACTTGGGATTTATCATTTCACCATTTTTCCAACAAGTGACAAAAAAGTGGGGACAATCCCTTGATTTGAAATATTTTATCACATTTCAGCAGATGAAAAATTTAATTAGCCTTCTTTTTGTATTTTCTTTTGGAAGCCTGTCTGCTCTTAGAAGTTAGTTTTTTATCAATCTACCAAATTTTGCTCCCAGGAGTCACCCCATATACAATGATCGTAAAAATGGTCATATAAATATTATCTATTCTTTCTTGGGTCCTTAGAATAAGCCATCACTTACCTAAGTCTTCATCAAAACCAGATGGTTCTTTTGTTCTATCTTTCTGACAGATGAAAAAATATGATTACCCCATTTTTTTCGGTTTTTCTTTGTCTAGTAATCAGTGTATCTTCAGTCTTTCGAAAACTAGTGTTTTTCTGCATTCTAGTTTTTCCTCAATTTACTGGTGCCTTTCAAATGTTACAGTTATTCTGAAGGATACATTTGATGTTGATCATCTTTTGCTATTGGTCTGGTCCTCCACTTGCTGCCACTTGGTGAGAATTGAAGTTATGGTATTATCTGGTGATAGTTGGCTTGTGATATATGCATGTCTTGAACCCATTCACTGTTCATGTTATTTGTACATCCAGTAAGGCCAGCTGTGTTTTTTTTTCCAGTGTGAACTGGGTCAACAGTTATAAGTTTGTATGGTCCAGCAGCATTTGTACAGCTTCTTGGTAAAACCAGAGTATGAAGGCAATATTTATGTATCTCAGCCATACTGCTGGTTTTAGCCAGTGCCATTTCTAAAGTTATTTCCTTTGATTCTTCCATTATTTCATATACATGTTTGCTTTGCTATCACTAATGACAATAGCAAGTCTATAGCTAAGCCACTTTCATGTTAGTATATGTCTGATCTTACTTGGAAGAATTGATGTCTGTCCACAAAATGTCAACATTCTTTTCTGATACAAATGTTAACATTCTGTCAAAATGCTAGCATATTCTCAAAAGAAGGGGTCTGATTCCAATCAGTTTCAAATCCCTGATGTTTATTTGTAAGAACTCTGAACAAGTTCACCACATTCAAGCTTAGCATCGAATTGTCAGGGATGACACTCAGTCAATTCCACAAAGGGTTCTGCATTCTTAACATACAAGAACTTCACTGTTAATAGTTTAACTATATCCAGAAGGAAATTTGCCCTTTAGTTGGGTATAGCTCTCAACAGAATACAAACTTTGTGAATCTTGGAAAGAGCGTACATATGTAACAACTTGGTGTACTGTTGAGTCAGTTGTCTAAACCACATTGTGATGTAGTTCTTATTTAAGATCTGTAGGTCATTACCTCTTGGATTTCAAGATTAGATCCTTTTTCATCTTGCTACAGCTACTATCCCCAACTAGGCTTACCAATTTTTTAAAGTACTCCAACCTGTCGATTACCAATGTAGCTTCTGTTACCTGGCAGTATGATGATATATTAGTGTCACTGTAAGGTCTTAATGGTTAACTCTTCTCCCCTTGTCATGATTAATTTGGACAACTTGGCCTTTTCTAGAACTTGGATTTGGTGATATAGTAATTATGAGGTGGGCTCAATGGTAACAAAGGCAAACAATAATTGAGCAGTAACAAATAAAAACTAGAGGCAATATTCCTAGACATCATCAGCAGAATGAGAACAATCTACTCTTGATGATTAAATAAAGGGTTCAGTTCAGAATTCTCTGGTGAAGGCCAGACAGTGCAATAGACAAGACATTGTGATAACAAATATGGATAATAATAATCAATGTAAATAATAATTCTTAATCCCAGAAATTCAAACAAAAGGGATAAAACCTAGTCAATATAGCTTCCTTGTGACATAATCTTTGGGTTCAGGTTTGGGCTCGAGGCGAGCCAGAGCTCCTCTGGTCACAAATTAACAAAGTTAACTTGACAGAACTTCTGCACATTCTTGTCTTGATAGATAGAAACATTGCAACACTTACATTTTCTCTAAGGTTGCAATCATTATTTTGCTGTCCTGTCAGAAGCCCCTAACACTCAAGACTGAACTGAACTTAGCTGGATGTTTGATCCTGAATTTGCTCTCTATTGACATCAGCTGTTAATTTCAAATTTTTTATCAAAGAACATTTGAACTCTTTAGTTACCTGAGCACCCCCCCCTTTCCAGCCTTCAGGCAGGCCTTGATGTCCTGGTCTGTGATTGAAGGCTCAGATTGATATTCTTGGCTGTCCACTTATAAGCTCAGCAGGCAATTTATACGTAAATGTTGTCTTTGACATTGTAGAAAATATCTGCAAGGTTTGCTTCCACACTCTGTACATATCATTGAAAGAACATTGGAAAAAATGCTATGTGTGGTAAGCTACTGATAAAAAATATGCTTACACCTGTGAGTTTTCTCAGATTACAAAATGTTTGTATTTTTCAGCAAGATAACTGTCCTAACTATCCCTACAGTGAAAAATAAAGTCATTCCAAGGAAAAAAAAATAAAGGTTTTACAGTGAACTTGTTAGTTACCTGATTTAAACTCAAAATAAAGTCTGCAGAAGAACTTTAAATTTCATCAGAGGAATCTCAACATTTTGAGATATCAACAGGATTGGCATAAAACTGATGTTGATTTCTGCAAGAAGTTTACCTAAAATTATTTCAAACACCTAACAGCAATTGTACCAAATGATAAGTCATTAAATATTGAACACTATTAATGTACATCCAAAGCTTTTGTGTATTAAACATTTCTTTATTTCTCTTTTATACAGAGTATATCTTTAAGTATTAATATTCAGATGAAGTTTTAGGTTGGTAGCAATAATAGATTATTTTCTTAAAAGATAATTTCAGTCATTAGTTTTGTATCCTACCTAAACATTTCATAGGCAGAAGTGTGTTCAAAATTCAAAGTGTGGGCTTTGGTTAGAATGTTCTGACAATGAGCTTTTTTTCAATAGAAATAAACTAGAAATTAAAACTTTAATAAAAAACTTAATCCTTTTTAATGAAAATATTTTTGCAAATTCTATCAACTATGACTTATTTTTTATTGACTTTTATGTTTTATTTTCAGAAACGTTATGACTCTGACATGGATTCATTTATTGATGATGAAACTGAAGAGTCATTTAGTGAGTCTTCTTCCAATAGTAGCGGATTGGTAGAGCTATCTGACGATGATGATGATGCTGCTCAAGCTACTACAGTCAGTAAGCCTTCTACAAGTACTCGTGCTACACGGGCATCCAGACGTAGGGGGTAAGTTACAAGAGACACATTGTTGTCTAGTTTTAATAGGTAATCCAAACCAACCCTAGTTTAGTGTGAATACATGTCAAAATAGTGAAATTTTTTTTCCATATCTCATTTATTTTCAAAGCTAGTTTGAAAAAAAAAAAAACTTACTAAAAATAAAATTTCTTTCTGATATCTGATTAGTTTTTATTCCACATCTCTTTAAATTATGTCATTATTCCAGTGATGGACGGTGATCTTCAGTATTTTCAAAGTTGTAATTTCATATTGGTATTTTTCAAATTAGTTGCATTCTGTGTTTTCTCTTTACACATCTCAAAATAATCCCATCTGAAAGAATAAAAGGATGCTCATCAATTTGGTAAATAAACCATAAAGTTATCTTTCATAAACAATTTGTAAGTTGAAAACTTCACTGTATGAAAAATACCAGAGAAACTCAGCACCACCTTGGAAAGCAATTTCTCACCTCTAATAATCAGAATTACAAAGTGGGTAAAACCATCAACTCAGCAAAATTTGTATTTTGATAGTGACAAAATCACCAGCTGAACCCCCGTTTTAAATTAGACTTGTTTCATCAATGGCTATTACATAGTTTAGAGCCTTTTCCTTGATGCATTTTAAAACTGTAAATTATTTATTGCTAAAACAGATTTGCCCATGTGTCATATTTTTACAATTTTAATTTAATGTTAAGAATGCTCTGATTTAATAATTATTGATTCCATTATCTTTCTTTTACCTCCTGAATATCTATATGATATTACATTTATAATTATTTTTAACTTGTTTTGAATCTTGCATCTTCAGTTATATGCTGGTAAAATTAGCTTTTTGTTCAATATCGCATGAAATGAAAAACTTTGGTCATAACATGTTTGTTAACCCTCTAGGGCCATTCATGTCATATTTGATACAGTATGAAAACAAGCCTTGAAAGAAATATTTTCCTGAAAAATTTTTTAAGAGAAATATTTTATAAATTTCAAATGAAAGCAGTACTGACTGCTCAGTCAACGAATACCAAATGTTTCCTTATAGGGAAATACCAAATGTTTCCTTATAGGGAAATACCAAATGTTTCCTTATAGGGAAATACTGTATCAAATATGATACGAATGGCCCTAGAGGGTTAATTGACTAAGATAAATTTGGTAACATTTTTTATAGATCTCTATGCCTGTTTTTAGTCATATTGAAAATAAAATTTTAGTTTGTGATGCCTAGTTTAGTTTTTAAACCATTTCAATAGCTCATATATTTAAAAAAAAATGCTTTAAACGTTTTCAGTACAGTTAAAAGAAAAAATAATACCGCTATTAAGGAACTGGACATTATTCTTAGTAAAATTTGTTTTGAACAATCTTTTTAAATGCTTAATCAATAAAATATATTTTCCCCACTTTTTATTTTCTGTATGTAATCTATTTCTTTCTCTTATTAGATCTGATGATGACAAGATGGAGGTTGTAAAAGAATGGAAGACCAGGTCTCGAGGAGGTGGTGGTGGCGATGACGGTGAGTAAGACTTCTTTTGTTTTTACCTCTTTCCATTTAACAAACTGGACAATTGGTATTTTCTAATTATATTGAAATTAAATCTTGTTATAAAGTAGGTTTATCATCCATTAATGCTATCATTATCTACATGTCTGTGTGATGCATATTAATTTGTGTATTTCTGGAATTACAATACATTTGATATAAATAACCTATTTACAAATATAATCATTAAGTTTTTGAAAAATTGGTATTTTCTGTTTTTATTTTAGAACCCTCTCTTGAGGTAGAAAAAGAAAAAGACCAACCCCTAAGTACAGAGTGGTGGTCAGAATACCTTAAGGACTCGGACTGTCATAACCTGGAATTAAGTGGGAAACTAAAACTCACATTTGAGATCCTGAGAATGTGTGAAGACATTGGAGACAAAGTGTAAGTAAAACATTTCTTATAGCAATTTTATTAGTAAAACAAATTATACATTTTTTAAAATTAAATCAGTCATGTTTTATTAAAATTTTAAAAAATCACAAATATTTTTGAAACCTAAACCGCAATTAATATTAAGTTTTTGTAAATCTAAAAATGAGAATTATTTTAACATTTGTAATGTTTTTCTTGCTAAATTTATTGATGTTTTTGAAAATGATTTTTTAACATACATTTGTTTTAAGGTTATAAATACTGACAAAATTAATTTGATCATAAACACAATTAATATCCTATAGTTTTGTTGATCTTAAAGAAACATGATTGATGTTGGCATGTTTTGATAACAATTAAGATTATGCTGATATATTCCATCCTATAGGGTGGGGGTATTCCATCAATTAACAACTTTTTTTAAGACAAAGATTTTATTCTTGAACTATATCTTTGTGATAAAACTGCTAAAATATGAAAATAAATTTATATTGATAAAAAAATATCTTGATTCCTGCTTTGTTTCTGTTCAATGTCACTAAAAAAATTGATATTTAATATTTCAGATTGATCTTCAGCCAAAGTTTGCTATCATTAGATTTGTTAGAAGACTTTTTGGAATATATTGACTCTGGTGCTGCAGAAGAAAATAAAAAGAAAGAAAATGAAAACAAAGTAAGTTTTTGTATATTAGAATTATCTAAGTCTTAGAGGAAAACCAAACAAATGTTGAAGTTACATTTATATATAGTAAATGCAATTGAGTTTTAGTATTGATATCGCATATTTGATATATTTTTCCATGTACCAAAAAAAGAAAACATTAGTTTTCAATCCCAAAGTACTCTTCTACTGTTAGTGTGAATTTGAAATTAATTTGTGACTGCCTATTTATAACTTGCAGGAAGTTTTTCAATTTAAAGAGATCTCCTTACAACATTTTTTCTTTCCAAATAGATCTGTAAACTTTCATCTTTTACTTATAACTTCCCATCTTCACGTTGAATGGTTACCTAAAGCATTCTTAATTTAACTTTGAAAAAAATCTAATGAAAGAAAAATCCATTTGTCAGACGCATTTTTGATTCACTACAAAACTAATATGCCTAAACCAATTTTGTACATTCAACCAAGCAACTGAAAATAAACTTGTTTATTTGTTTCAGTATTTAAAATAAGCAGTTATTAACTTAAATAGCGTGAAATAGTAACACAACTCCTGCTATTACTGCAAACTCGAATGTATTTTGTTAAATCACATAAATGTCACAAGTAGTAGCTTAACAACTGTCGCAACAATTTATATTTACTCATCTTGTATCTCTGCTTTTCATAAAAAGGAAAATTGAAAAGAATCTATTAGTTTAAAAAAGTGCCAAGCAATAATCTAAAGACATAACATTTGCTGATTTTTATGAAATTATAAAAGAACATTAGTTCATTATCTCATTGTCTTTATCTCTTCATCTGTTGCATTTTATTTTTAAGTCTATTAAACATTGATTTATTTATTATTTATTTTTCATTATTATAATATTAGTAGGTATCCCAAACCTCCCTAATTTACACTGTGTGTCAAAATAATGAAGTTTTTTTTACTGGTTAAATCTCGTTTATTTCCAAGGATAATTTTGACAAAATTAATATATAAACAAAATTTAATCTTTTCTCTTTCTAAAGATACAATTCTTTCTCATGTGTATTGATTAGGTTTTATTCTATTTAAATTATGTCACTATTTCAATGACTGGCACTTCAGATGGTTTTATAGCAATGTTTTTCAAACTTGTTGCACCTGGAAGTGTGTATTCCTACACATGCTAAATATTAAAGAAAACGGGATGCTTGTCAATTTGCTAGGCTTAAATAATGTTTGAAGTTATCTTTCACAACAAATTTGGAAATTTTACTGAATGAAATACAAGAGAAGTTAAACTCAAAAAAAATCTTACTGTAAGTACACATAAATCAATAGGAGGGTCTAAATCATCCATTTTGTGCTATACTATTAGGTCTAACATACTGATATTTAATTAATGACAGTGAATGAACATCACTAACTGAATCGCATCAGATCTTTCATTGATGGATATTTCAGTTTAAATCATTATTTTTCTTTAATGATGTCATTAAAAAAGTATTAAACCCAATTCATTTTTATATTTTCTAAACATATGCTGTTAAATATAAGAAACAATGAATGTCTATTATGTTTAATCATGAGCCGTTCTAAACGCCGTATTTTGGCTTTAATTTCAGTTGAAAATAAAGACAAAAATTCTCCAACATTTGGATAATTATTTATTGATTTGCTTCTAAGCTTTCGGCTCACATGAGCCATCTTCAGAGAGGTTATTTAGACTGAAATATAATAACATCCACCATCACCGACGATTTTATTTTGTGTTGACATAAAATTCAGCTTGGCAATGGCAATAGTTACCAAAAATAATAAACGCAGTTCTTAAATTTGCGATGCGGTTTTATGACGTCACACCGCAGGATAGCGCGAAATGACAACAAAACCATATAGTCAAATGCAATTTCGCGCTATCCTGCGGTGTGACGTCATAAAACGGCATTGCAAATTTGAGAACTGCATTTATTATTTTTGGTAACTATTGCCGTTGCCAAGCGAAGTTTTATGTCAACACAAAATAAAATCGTCGGTGATGGTGGATGTTATTATATTTCAGTCTAAATAACCTCTCTGAAGATGGCTCATGTGAGCCGAAAGCTTAGAAGCAAATCAATAAATAATTATCCAAATGTTGGAGAATTTTTGTCTTTATTTTCAACTGAAATTAAAGCCAAAATATGACGTTTAGAACGGCTCATGATTAAACATAATAGACATTCATTGTCTCTTATATTTAACAGCATATGTTTAGAAAATTATTTGCTGCCTCGATATACTAAATAAATTTTATATCTATATATATATATATATATATATATAAACATTTTTACTTTAAATATAGCACTTTCACATTTGTTCATAAAAGAATTAAAATATTTACATTTATGGCTAGCAATATTTTCTCTTAATTCTTGATATTTGGAGATTAAATTGAAAATTTATTTCCATTTTCTTAAAAAGAAAGGAAATGCATACATTTATTATAAAATAAAATAAAAACTGGGTATAGAACTTTGGTGCATGTATCCATAAAAATTTAAAGTGTAATTGGGTAGGGGGGGGGGCAATTGTTTGCTAATTCTGGGGATTTTTTGGGGGTTAAAATGTAATTGCTATATTTTCTATTAAAAAAATAAAAATGCATACATTATATAGTGCAACTTCTGCAGATATGTGTTGTCTTTTGGTAATTTTTTCTCCTTTGAACATATATCTACTTTACAAAAAAAAAAGTGGTTATGCTTATTATCTTCCATATCTTATCAATGACAAAAATATCGACTTTTTATGGTCAGTATGAAAATGTCAAAAAAAATATTTATTCCCCTTTTTCTTTTTAAGATTAATAAATTTTAGACACTGTTCAGAATGTCTCCTCTATTTCTAACCTGATTTTTCTTAAGTAAAACTAAATTACTGTGTAAAAAAAAAAAAAACTCTACAAAGCACTTATTCCTAGAACCTGTTTGGTAAATCTGAAAACTAGCATTTTATTTAGTATTTGTGATCTTAAAATACTAATTAGTCGATTGGTTCCCATTTAGATTTCTTTATAATCCATTTTGTATTTGCAATCTATAATCTCTATAGTATATTAATCATTCTTTTTTCTTTTTACTGTAAATATACATATTTTTTACTTAAACTAGGAGAATAGCAAAGACAAAGAAAAGGACAAGGAGAAGGACAAGGACAAGGACAAGGATAAAAGCAAAGAAAAGAAAAAGGGTAAAGACAAGAAGGAAGTAAATGACTTTGGGAATTCTTGGACCAAAGGTGCTGATTATTTTAGACTTGATGGATCTACACCTGCTCACTATAGAAAGAAGTGGGCTGAGTCCTTTAATGATCCTGAAAATTACAGGTAGGTTTTAAAGTGTTTGATTTGTTTAAATTGTTCACTTTTTCTTTTTCAATAATGATTCTATTTATTTTTCAGCCACTATACTATTGTTATAACAATCATTTTCTGTAGTTTAAACCAATCCAACTATATTACTTTTTTTTTCTTTTAACTTTTGCATAGTAGCAAAAATTGTGTTACTCAGTACATTAAACACTTATATTTTAGTAATATCAATGCTCTACTTTTTGTTTTCTCTCAATCCTTTCTCATCACTCCCTTCCCTTACTAATACTAAAAAACAATTTTTTCTTAAACTATTTTGTTTTTAGTACTTAATATTTATGCATTAAATAACTTGATTATAATATCTTTCTAATTAGAGAAATGGATTTTACTTATCATTTTCTTTTTTTTATATATATATATATATATATAGGTCACGTCTCTTCCTGATTTCTACAAAGGCAGGGTCACTCGGCATCAATCTTGTCTCGGCCAATAGAGTAATTATCTTTGATGCATCATGGAATCCCTCTCATGATATACAGTCCATTTTCAGAGTATATAGATTTGGACAGAACAAGCCCGTTTATGTGTACAGACTTGTTGCACAGGTAAATGTTATTTTCATTATCATTACTATTTTTTCCTTATAAAATAATAGCATTTTTGATAGCATGTATGATCTCTGATGTAAAACTTTTATCAAAAAAGTAAAATTATATAATGAGTGGGCCTGTGCCGTAAAAAATGACAGCAAAAAAAAAAAAATATATATATATATAAGGGTAGGTTGATTTTCCACTTTTCTTAAAATATTAAAAGATCTCACTTACCGAAAGCTGTGTATGGACCTATTAAGTACTCATGCAAAATATTAGATCAAATACTTTGACGCTTTTTTGAGTGTTTGGCATCAAATATTGCAGACAAAAATATACTGAAAATTCCTCGTTTTTGCAAGATTTGGCTTGAATATTAGTGAGAAAACCAAATAATTTTAGTATTTAAATCAGGGAATCCCATTTTATTTTATAAAAATCATATTAATTAAAGAAATGATGACTAATCTTCGAATTGAAAATCTGCCTCCTCCTCCCCCTTCCATATCTGCTTTAAAAAAAACTGCCTTCTAATGTTATGAATTAAGCAGTGATATTTGACTACCTTAAATGATTGTTTTCTGTTATAAGTGAAAATATAACAAACAAACAAATAAGGAAAAACAAACACTATTTTAATAGGGCTTTATTTATATATATATATATATATATATATGTTATGAACTGGTAGCATATAGTCAAACCGCAGGTTCAAAAAAAAAGAAAAGTGGGATCCTTTCTCAGTCTCCACTCAGAAAGGGACACAACAGACACAAAACGACGGATTTCAAAATAAAACATTTATTTATAACATATAAGAAAAAAGAAAAAGAAAGTTCATTTAGCAAAAGGGGAAGGGGACCACAAAGAAAACAGTAGGAGCGAGCGAATACAAATAAACATATAAAACAAATGATCAAGCCAAAGTATCACTTATCTGCCCGTCATTCCCACAGAAAGAAATTGGGTCGCCGAAGCAAAAGTTCTGTTTTAAAATAATATTTTATGGAGGCCGGCCATTTCCTTGGGTTCCTTCTCCTTTGGGATTGTTTGGAGTTCACGATATCTCGTATAGTCGTTTGGTCGGTCAGTCCAGCTTCATAGCAGCAGCTTTCATTTATAGCCGACAGACTTTGCTACCTTCAATTCTGTGGGTAGTCATCTGAAGTTGGGACGAGTCTTTTCTTAGCGACATTTATCTGTCACCAGGCAGACAGGAACTGAAATCTCTCTTTTGATTTTGGCTGTCTCCAAAACAGTCACGTGGGCTCTCTCTCTCTCTCTGGAAACGGTGATGCATGTGCGGGTCACGCGGCCTTTGCATGACCGCCAAGATTTTCACTCATGACCGACCTGGTAACAGCAAGGTTTTGGAAACCAGGTCATTCTTTGCTGGGGTCGCTCCAAGCTCGCTGTAGCTTTTGTGAGGGAGTAAATAAGGAGGGAAAGAAAGTGTGAAGAGAAGGAAAGAGTATGGCTGATCATAGGACATATTTGCTTGCCAGTTAAAGACATTAGATCTTATCTATTTTTATTTAATTATTTACTTTTCTTTTATATCTAACTGTGACTTTTCTTTGGGAGTACATTTTGGCCTTAGGCCTATATTGTTAATAAAAATCGTGGTTACATCACAATAAATATATATATATATATATATATATATATAGTCAAATTGCTCTATATAAGAGCCCTTAGACAAAAATGCTGGTCTCAATTTCTGACTCAAAACTTTGGCTGTAATATGTTGATGCCTTGCTTCAAAACCATTTACAGTTTCCAAAGCTTCCATTGTTAACTTGACTGCAATGGGAATGTGAGGGCAAATCTGGCAAGTCAAGCTTGGTTCCATTTAACAATTATTCCTGAAGTTCAAATTCAGAAAAATCTTCCGTCATTGGTGGTTCAAAAATGCCACATAATAATAAATCTATCAATTGTGTCCAGTGTGTGGCATTAAAATTAATGGTTGGTATTTTTTTAACCTTTTCTTGGTTGACTCCCCACTCCTGAAAGAATATAAAAATTTATTTATTGATTCATTTTAAAAAAATTCCAATCTCTACTACTTCATGGTAAAATTAGATAAAATCTTTAAAATGATTCTATAAATTGCAATAAATAATTGTCATTGATATATAAATAAATATTTACTTACCTAATGGCCAAAATTCTTTTAAAAGCTTCTTCTCTTACTTCAACTTCATCAGATTTGACCATGGAATAATATAGGTTTTCAGGCAGTAAACAAAATGTATTTCCAGGCTGCTTCTTAATCTTCTGGATCATATTAAAAATGTGCATTTGCTGATTGTGAAACTTATTATTTCTTTTAATTTCAAACCAACAAGTGGCATATACATTTACAATAAAATTTATTAAACTGTGGAGTTTTGTTGTGAGCTTTTGTGGGTATGTGGCACGAGTCCATAAACACATAAGCCTGATGGCCAAAGTTAACCACCTTGCCTGGTTTAAAGGACCAATTTTCCAGGGGGCATATCTAGAGTCAACCTTACCTCTAGAAATATCCACTGTGTATTGGTCACAACTAAGATCATGTATTTCATCAATTTTCAAAATTGAATGCAGAAAACTGCTAATAGTGGAAAATGATATTTGGGGTAAATTATGGCAATCATTTGAGCATAATTTCCCCAGAGGACTACTCAATGCTGTAGAGCCTTTTGTGTAACCATCTATGTTTTTGAAAAGAGCTCTGAAAGGTAGTTCATTATGGTGCAAAGAGCAACCAATTGTGTGAAGATTTTTTTTAATTTTATTTTTCTAAAATTGCAACCATTCCACCTTCACATTTGTATTGTCAACAAGGAGAGCCTTGATAGTGTTCTCACTGTTGAATTCATGCAAAACATCCACTATTTGCTCTGCATAAACAACACCTGTTGCGCAACTATTAGGGAGAACTCTATGTATCAGATATTGACTTTCATGTGGTGTCTCCTTTGTAAAAGTTAAATGGCGTTCTTGTTCTTTAGTTTTTTTCATAGTTTTCTGTCCATTTTCCTTCACAATTTCCTTATACAGCAATGTGTCCTTATTTGTTTTCCCATCAATCCAGTACATACAAGGCTTTCCACATTTTCATCATGTTTTTGTTGGGTAGTTGTTTTCACTTCAGACTTTCCCCTATCAACTTTGCATTTATCTATAATATCTTTCATATTAATATTTGGTATAAGAAATCCAAGAGCAAGGCATTGACAAGGCTGGCTCTAAGATTAGAAGATATGTCCCCACTGACTAACTTGAAAGCATACCTTGGAAATTATAAGGCCCTTTTGGATGACTCCTTGGCTGCAAATATTCTTATTCTGGTTTTTCACTTGAAGAAGATGAGTAGGAGGGAGAAGAAACATTAGCCTGGATATTTGGTGTTGAAGCTGTTGGTGATGAATCTAAATCTTTTAACTTCTGTCTTACCCTTTTACTTTTTTTCTAGCACTTTTATCAACAGGTCCAAGCTGAAAAGTGCCCATAGGCCCTATTTTGCCCCTCTGATCCTTTAGGTATTCACGATCGTGAAATATCTGAAAAAAATATATGTACTATCAGAAATGAAATTCCACAAATATTTTAAAAATAAATTTGATAAAATTTGAAATAAATACATTAAATTAAAAGTAATGTTCACTTACCTTAAAGTAGAGTTACTTCCGAGATTAGCTCGTAAACAGGTTTTTTAATGAATAGATATTAACTTTAAAAATATAAACAAATCAGGATAATTATAAAAGTTGAATTTTTCATTAAAATAACACTTAACTATTAAAAAAATAGAAAAGTTATTCATGAAAATTAAAAGCATAAACAAAGTAAAAACAATCGTTTAGAGGGAGGTAATTTCAACAAGTGAATACCATAAAAATTCCAATAAATAAAATGGCATACGTAAATAGTTATTTGTATATTAAACTAAATATAGTGTTTTTATTCCTTTTTAATTTTGATATTTTCATTTAATTTCTTTAAAAAAAATGAATACTAAACTTAAAAATATCTATTATTAAGTGTATTGTATTTTTTCTTTTTGTTAAAACTCTGGTTTTATTTAAGTGACACATGTTTTCAGTGACACCTATATCGCGATAAAAATTCCAATTTATTTTGTCTTTAAGTTTGATTGCTCAAATAAATACAAAGTTTTGAAGAAAAATATTTCTTGTGGTAACTCTTGACATTATTTTGCAACTTTCTTTAAGTGTGATTTTTTTTTACAGTTCCAAAACCGGCCTACCCTAATACACACACACACACACTGGTCTTTTACTATAATAGAGAAGATATATATTGTCATATACCTGTCCTGACAATAACCATCAAGATATTTATCTGTCAATTCGGGTATATTGCATTTTCACATCTTTAGACAGATACTGGTTATCTGTCCCAGATCATGACAAATGGACAATGATTTAAATAAGGAAAAAAAAAAAAGATTGTTGTTCGATTGGTAATTGAAGGGCAATCTTTTCCCAGGTCTGCTTTGATATTCAACACAGGCGCTGACAACAAATCAAGGATGAGCGTCAAGACAATATAATTTTGATATAAAATTTTAATGAATAAAAGATCAAAAATAAAAATAGAAAAAAAAAGAAATCTAAGTATGAATTAGAATGTCCAATGCCCTGAACCTCAAAATTACTTTCGGATACCCAACGTGGTCGAAATATCAAATTACAATACACAACAGAAAATATGAACAAAATACAGGCGATTACGAATGCAAGATATCAACATTCAATAAGATGGGTGGAAATCATATTATGGTATGGTGTGTGGTAACATAATATTCATGGAAGTATATGCATGTTCTAACGTGGGTCTAATATTAAACTCGATAACTTATCTTTGTGTCAGTTTCTTCTCTCTTTCTCTTTTACTGTCTCTTCTTTTTCTTTATACACTTGAAATTTATGTAGTTGCAACTGTCTCTATATCTTTCAGTTGATTATTATATTTTCAGCACACAGCTATTCTGAAATGTCCGCACATTTCTTTATTCTTTTCTTCAATCCGCGTCGTCTTTTCTGCACACAAATAATTCTGTTTTCTTTATCTTCAACGTAGCTTTTATCTGGTGACTTCTCTGTGTCATTGTCTCTCTTTCTTTTCTCTTCTCTTGATAAATTGTCTTCGCTTTCTTTTTCTCTCTCAAATAAACTGAAATCAGCATACGAATTACATTACAATTTCTGTCAACTTCATAGCTATCTTTTCCTTCCTTTTAACAAGTATGAATCAACATACAAATATTAATACAACTTCTCTTTGTCTTCGTTGTTATATTTCTTTCTTTCTCGATACACGGCACAGTTCCATTTTCTTTCTTGTTTTGACGAATAAGAATTTATACACTCAGTCTTTTTCTTATCTGGGGTTGCTTAAGATTAAATGGGCTAATTTACGCTATTCTCTCAAAATGCGCTTTCCCTTCCTCCATCGTTTATCAGCGTTCAGAAAACACAACTTGCTTTGTTGAGACCCAACAAGCAACTGACTAAATTTTTACTTTGGGTTTCTCTTCCCACGTGATTTCTTTTGGTGCAAATTTTAACTCCTGCTGCTTCCACGACTTGCAATCGACTTCCATGTCTGGTTTATTTCCTGTCTGGCTTTTATCTGGGTCAACTAGCCTTGACCTGCTATTCCAAAACTAGCACTGGTCATTCATGTGATTGACTCCTTGTTACTATGCAAAGACTTTTCTCATATGCGTGTGTGTGTGCGCTACTATCTATATATCCGTAACAATATATATTCTTCACTACTCAATGACTTAATTATTGCAAAAGATAAGGCACTGTTAAAGAGCAAACACGCAACAAGAGTTTTGATAACTGGTAGTAAAGAGAAAGAACGCTGCCTTGGTATACAGTGTGTGTGTGTGCATGCGTGCAATACTCTTTATTATAATGGAGAGGATAGCAGCTTAATAACCAAATTTTTAAGTTTGCCAAAGAAATTTTCTGCAAATTTTCAGTCTTAAAAATGATCACAAGACTAAATCATTTCTATTCTTGCCTTTATTCAGTTCAGTCCAGGTTCTTAAGGAAAATTGCATTCTGAACATTTATTGACTGACATTTATTGCACTTTTTTGCAAAAATTCTACTGGCCTTAAAATGCATTAATATCTAGCAAATTTTATGTATTTTAAATAAGTGTGTGTGTGTGTGTGTGTTACTCTCTGAAATCTGGATAAGAAAATAGTACTAATTATGATGAAATATCTTACATATAAGTAAAATCTGGTACACTACAATCTTGTATTTTATTTTATTTTTTCTAAAACTTGATTAACAAAGTCAAAACATGACAGGTCTGTTAGCCTTTGAAATATAATTATGCAATGATTTTTATTTATTTTGTTTTAACCAACATTCATTTATAGGGTACAATGGAGGAGAAAATTTATGACAGACAGGTTACCAAACAATCTTTGTCTCAACGAGTTATTGATGAGCACCAAATAGAGCGTCATTTCACACAAGCTGATTTACAGGAACTTTATGTATTCAAGCCAGAAAAATTAGATGATCCTAATGCCCCAGAGCGACCCACACCAATTTTGCCTAAGGTAAGAAACTATATTTCCTTTTATTTACTTACTTACTTTCCTCTAAATTTAAACTAATTTTAGATAAAATTAGCAAAACTAGCAAAAACTAGAACAAACAGAAATGGTATAAATTGAAAAATTATCAAATTTTATTCTTGGGTTTATTATTGGTACTAATTAAACTGTTATGGAAACAATTTTTTTTTTTTTTTTTTTTTTTTACATATTTTTTGTCTTCTAAAATATCTGAAATTAAATTCTCTTTTCTTATTACCATTTATTGCTAATTGTCATCGGCTAGGATCGCTTGTTAGCTGAAATGCTTCAGGAACAAAAGCACTGGATTGTGGCATACCATGAACATGATTCTTTGCTTGAGGATCAACAAGAAGAGAAATTGAGTGAAGAAGAACGAAAAGCAGCATGGGAAGAATTTGAAAATGAAAAGAAAGGAATTATACGAAGAGGTAAGTGCTGACAAGCCTCAAAACTATTGTATTTACTAATAAATTTAATAACCCTCTTCTGTGACAGTCACCATTTTATCTTAGGCATGACTCTGAAGGTTTTTTTTAATAAAAAAAAATAGGTATGGATTCCTAAAATCAGCTAAATGATCAGACCTCAGAAATAAGATCTTTTAACTATCTCCTTCATACAGTACTTTTAGCTTAGTTTTAAAAACTGAATTTTGATCTAAGTATAAAAAGGGATTGACTACTTTCTTAAATCATTTTCATGAAAAATGGTGCATCAGTTTTGCATCTTTTAAACAGATAGAGAAACAAAAATATGTTGTATATTTAAGCTCTTTGTTATACTGGTTTTTTCAGGTCCAATGCCCATGCAATACATGCCAGGTATGAACTATGCAATGAATCAGCCTTTCATGAACCAGCAGATGAATATGAACATGATGCAAAATATGTACCTGATGCAGCAACAGATGCAGAATAATCCGGTCATAAGTCTACGCTCTCCAGATATTCATAATATCGTTCAGAGGGTGAAGGCTTTAGTAAGTTGAATTTTACAATTTAATTTTCACTTGATGCGCTTACATTTTTATCAAATTGTTTAAGATAGGTTTTTCAAATTTGGTTTGTTATCAAACTTTATTATGATTTTATTTTTGAATAAAAAAAATAATGTATAGATATTTTTCTTCAATATTTTTTTTTCCCCCCCAGTCTATTTACATTTCATCTTTACTATATTTGTTATTCATAGAGATTTAGCTTATGAAATAAATTGTTACTAATAGCAATTTTTAATTGTTTGTATTAATTTTAACCACATGGGGATTTATTAGTCATATACAATTTAGTATTTTGCCTCATTAACTTGTTTTTTAATTCTATAACTGCCCATGTAACCTTCCTTTTATTGTATTCACTTGTTCACATTCTGTTCTTTCACCTGTACCCAGTTTTCATTAATGGGAATTACTTGTCTTTTCACAGTACCCAAATCTGCCTCCTGACCAATTCCAGCTCAAGGTACATGAAGTGATGCGAGCTCAGATAAATCAACAAATAGACATGCAACAAAGGCAGGTGAGTGAAGAACCAAGTTACTGAACTGTGTTCTCAAAAACCAGGTAGAGTTACTATTAATAATGAATAAGAGCAATCTGAAAAAAATTGTTCAAAGGTTTTGCTCTTGTCTTTATCATGTAAAACATTGCTACTTCTGTTATTAACTAGGTTCTACTTAAAAGTAAAAACTACACTGACAGCCATTTTTTTTTTCTCTTTTCTTTTTTGTGACACTTTTCAAAAGAAGTGATTACCATAATTTTTAGCAAGTATAAAATCTTGCCTACATCATAAGGCTCAGTTGACATTGCTAGGTTTCTATAACAGATACAATTCCTAAGTTTTTAATGATTACAGACTCCTATCATTTTGTCTAATTTTCTTTTTTACAGGTTCAGGAACAATTAAAGAGAGAGATGGCCAGAAGTCAACAAATGAAAGCCCAAATAGCTCGTCAGTTTGACCACCTACAATCTCAGCAACAAAGAATGGTTGGTCCCCCCATAGCTCATGGTGCTGCTAACATGATGGGTCCACAGGGAGGTTCAATAGCAAATCCTGGTAGACCCATGCCCAATTCAGCAGCTACCAGCCAACAATTAATGGGCCTTCTCCAACATGGTGGCATGCCAGGAACACAGTAGGAAAAATAGTCAACTACAGTGGATAATGTAAAATTACCAATTACAGCTACAAAAAAAAAAAATTCCCCCACTTCACTCTAATAAAATAACATCAGGCAATATTAAAAAGATAAAATTAAAGAAGGAAAATGTAATCCATAAACCCTTTATATAATCAAACTAATCTGAGGATTGGTTTCATATGGACACCATTTTTATTTTTCCTGTACTGTCCTATCACTCAATCTATAAAGGACAGTAAAAGGTTCCTGCCTCTTTTGGCTGGCTACAAATTATCCATCATTTTTGCCAGTGTAATAATTATATTGTCTATCCTCAAAATTCTCTGATTTTCATAGGGTAGTTACAGTATAAGAAACACTTGACAAATATAAAAATAACACTAACTAGCTGATAGGCATATTTTTTGCCTGCTTGTGTTATAACCAACGACTCTTACTGAAAAAAATGGATACGTACAAAGGGAAAAAACATTAGTAGCTGTCCTCTTAACTAGATGTGTTTGTCTCCTGCTGTGTAGATCCTTGACTATAAACTCTCATGACATTCGGTAGCATTATATTAGCATTTAATTTACACATTGAAAATTAGAAGCTGATGACACTATCATTTCTTTTCTTTAATCAAACAAGTTACAAGTAAATATCATTTAACTTCATTTTGAAAATTTAAAAAAAATGCTCTTAATATTTTTTTTTTTAATACAAGATTTATAATTTTCCTAATAAAATTTGAAAGTAGATTCTTTTTTTTCTATTGGTGCTTCTTTCCAGAATTTAAACATTGTTATACTTCAACTTTCTTGATATTAATTTTGACCAAACATTTTGTATTCAAACATTTTCAAGAAATTTATCCTAAAATGTCCTTGTCTTCTTTAAAGTAAATGTGTGTTAATCTTTTGCTACCGTTATTGTCAGACAATATTGCTGGCCTTTTCACAACTTTCTCTATAATCTGTACAGCTCTTATTGATCTCTGTAATAAAAATAAAAAGAGAGAGATGAAAACTAGCTGCCCTGCAAAACAAACGTCCCTTTGGGGCATGACTGTTATTTCTGGACAAATTGTATCACTCATTGAATTGTTTTGATGCTGAAAACATCATGATCTGGTTATGGGTTATGGTGGCTAATCATCCACATAATGCCCAACTAATCTTTCACCACTCCCCTTCCTTTGGCCCTGTACCATCCATACTTCCCCTTCCAACTCAGTTTCACCCAACATCTATTCTCCTCACATCTCTTCCTCTCACCCAGTGATCATCATGAAGAAACATTACTACATCATCTAAGACACCACCCAATGATGCTCCACAAGGCTGTGTAGCTGTTTTCAACAAACTTAGTAACAAACACAAGAGAACATAACTATGTTTCCAAATGCTGAGCAGAATCTCTATCCTAGAAGCTGAAATGAAAGACAAATAAAAGAATCAAGTGAATCATGTTTGCATTATCAGTTTGGAACATTTTCAAGCTAATTTTATGTATAAATATTCTTTATTATATACATGTAATACATATATATAATATATATATATATATATATATATATATATAAAATGTGTGTGTGTGTGTACACCCATATACATACTCTCACACACACGTGCTCATTTCATACATGCATTTCATGTAGATGTATGTATATAGTGCGGAGCTTCTGTGTGAATATTTGTTCATAATTTTGGGGGGGTTATGTCAATGAAAAAAAAAATTTCCTGTGACAAAAAGATTTTTCTTTATTTCATTTTCTTCTTTTTCATATTCTTGTTTTTAATTTTCTACTTTCTGTTTTGAATGAATTTTCTGTCATAATTGTTTGGGATTTGACAAGTGCATTGTCTGATTGAAAGGTTAAGTAACTAGTCTCACTTTTGTTGTCTTCTTATTTTGAGCAACATCATCAGGTGGATACTCTTCCCTCAGTTGAAAGCCTTTTTGATTGCATTTGCACTGTATACATATCAAAAAGCTGTTTTGCTGAACTCTATTTACATACACAACTCTGGCAGAGTGGAACATATCTTCAGCCAGATGCAAATTCCCTTCCCGTCCTGATCTAGCTTAAATAGCATAGATTTTACCATGTTTAAAAACACAAATGCTGTATCCTTCCCCGAACAAATGATCGTTAATATTTTTCTCCTGAAATCTTTATCTGGTTTTCAGTTTCTCTTATTTAATACAGCTCGCTTTCTCTCTTGACACTGAAATGTCTACTTTTTGATTTTGCATAAGAAATATGACTGCAGGAATTTGCTTGTTCTATCTGCATTCCTATTTCAGTATTAAACTCTGAGATTGGTCCCTTAGACTTTGAACAAGTCTTTCACATCCCCATATCCAACACAGTTCATTTATATATACTTGTAAAATCCATGAAATAAAGATTTACTTTCATATTACAGTAAATGATAAACATGGCTGTGGGTTGGTAATGTGGTTCTTGTGATAAAACTTAGACCTATGAGCAATCATGTTAGCTTTGGTTTGAGCCTAGGACTGCTCTTTCACACCTAAGGCTGATTTTAGTTATATACTTATAAAATTGATATATACATAATAAAGAATTTTTTTTTTTTTTTGGCTTCATTTCTATTCCTGTCAGTATTTTTATAATCTAACAAAATGTTTCATTTTAAATTCAGTTAGACTCTGTAATATTTACTTGTAATTGTGGCCCACCTCCCCACTATATACATCAACATCAGTTTCATGTAAGCTTAAACCACTTGGTTTATTTTTGTCTGTTAACAAGCTGTAATGGAGATGTCAATGTTTTGTCCACAATTTTTTTTTTTTCACTTTTCTCATTATTGCTTAAATTGTAAATATTCCAAGCATGTTTTAATTTTCTCAATTAGGACATATTTTTGCATAAGATTAATGTGATGGTTAATTCTTTAAATATATTGAGTCTTTACTTCTGTCATTTTGTTTTAGTTGTTTGTCAAATTTCAAGACTGATAGTTGCCAATTCCTCTCTTTGAGACAAACGATTTTTTTCCAACAATTAATTATTTATCTCTTAGAGAAAAATTAAAACTCCAGTTTTTCTTATCTTCCTATGGTTGCCAAGAATTTATGGAAATAGTGCAGGTGGGTTTTCTTTCAGTCATTATCAGCAATTCCTTATTTGGGCTATTTTTCATGGAGCCTATTGGCAAATCTCCATTTATTCATGTACTCTTCTATACATACTTAACTATCATTTCTTATCTGAATCTTTCAGATTCAGAAATTATCAAGCAACTCATAGATCACCTAACACAGTATTCTACATGCGCGCACACATGCACCACACAACTGTGTTGGGGTCGAGGAGGGGGGTGTCTTTTAGTCATTTGATGCTTCCCAAACTTTCCTATTCGAGATGTGCATGGGACCTGCTTCATTATTGATCTAGTTGCATATTTTTCCCTAGCATTTGCAGTCAGTGTTTGAACCCAGCTAAAAAGCAATGAATTTGAATGCTGATTTTCAAGGCTGGCATAACATCTACTTGAAAGATTTCCATTTGCTCTTGTGCCAAGTTAAGCTAATCTCATTCCATTCATACATCTCCATGACATTATTACAGGCACAAAAAAAATAATTCTACAGATTGTTAATTTCTAACTCTTAAATTAGCTAGCAAAGCAGCTAATAGAATTCAATTCTCATAAAAAGACTCTACATTGTTAAATATTATTTAACTGGTTTTTGGTTATTGTAGTAGTAACAAAAGTTGATCAGCATGGCTTCTAGACTGCCTAAACCATTAGTGACCAATTTCTTAAGTGATAAAATATGTAAGGTTTCTTGGATGAAGGAAGCAAATTCAGATCTGGTCCAAAAAAACCATTAGTGACCAATTTCTTAAGTGATAAAATATGTAAGGTTTCTTGGATGAAGGAAGCAAATTCAGATCTGGTCCAAAAAAACCATTAGTGACCAATTTCTTAAGTGATAAAATATGTAAGGTTTCTTGGATGAAGGAAGCAAATTCAGATCTGGTCCAAAATTTAAATTAAATGTAAGGAAACTTGCTAGGACTCAAAAATCAACAAACAGCATAGCCTTTATTTTCATCCATGTTCTTTCTTATTACACAAGTGCTGCCATTACTATATTAGCTAAGTTTTATTTTTATTATGTTGAATATTTAAACCATTACATTAATGCCATTTAGTTTTATTAGAAATTATTTAAACTTTACTTTGGTAAATATGTTTTTATAATTTAAATTTTATAAAATTAATATTGTTACTGGGTATGATCCCATGTGACAAAAGAAAAGTTATGGATGCATTAGTATTGCTCTAGTAAAAACTAATGTTAGAATTCCACACCTTACATTGTTTTTTATTTGAATATTTTTTGCTCCATTCAACAACACAACTGAGTCTGTCACGCTGTCATATCAATGTCTTTTGCCTTAAATAAAACCATGGAATGGATGCACATATTGTGTGGCAATAAATGAGTTAACTTGAAAGTGGATCTTACAGGTCATTTTTTCTTTATTTTTTTTAATGTGCACTGAACATTGAAAACTACACTGTACAGAAAACATTTCTATGCTCTACAAACTACAAGAAATCAAATGTGGGATTTGCCAATTGAAATCGTATGAAATTCTGCTTCTCTTAATGATTACTGTACAGTTATTTTTTTTTTTTTTTTTTCATCCCCCTCTCTTAATGCCAAATGATGTTTGTCTTTTTTTTTTTTTTAGTTATTGGTGAGTGTTCGTCTTAGCAAATGAGAGGGAAAGAGAGGTTGTATATGTTGTGGGTGTCAGTGTTTTGGCCAAATTTAAAAAGAAAAAGATATTGGACTGTTGTCCTTTTTGGCTCATCATTGCTTCCTCCTAATTTTCTAGAGTCCACACTAAAATATAGTTGTAGTATTCAATAGCCATTTTCATTGAGGCCTCAGTTCTTTGTACTTGTGTTAATCAGCATTAAAGTTTAAAACCAACTGATTTTAATCCTATTTGTCCATTTTTTTTTTTCTTTCTCTTTCTTTGGTGCCTTCAGCTTTGAGGCATTGTTGTGTCCAGCAATAAATGTTCTGGCCTCTTTATTTATGTGCATTACTTTTCAGACTGACCATCTGCACTTGTAGCTGATACCCACTCCAGTATCCAGCCTGTCTTTTTGCTCTTGCAGTTTTGCTATTAACAACAATAAGCAGACATTTGACAACATATTTTAATATATTACATGTTTGGAAAAATTTAGAAAGTTTTTCTAATTTTAGTTGACCATTGTTTGCAAATATTGGTTCTTTTTCCACTACCTAGAAAAATATAAACAGTGAGAGATACAAGTGTGAGGTTTTTTTTTTTTTTTAAGAATCACGTTGCTCAGTCAAGTTTTGTCCTGTGTTACATTTTTTTAAAATCAAATTCTATCCAACAAGGGGGTATTTTTGTGATAGCCTGCAAAAGACAAAATTTTAAGCCAGGACTATTTTTACCCTTGAGGGCCAGAATCTTGAGCAGCTCATATTTCAACATTTTAAAAGCAGGCTAAATTTCAAATTAGAGCAAAGTATTTCTTGAGAAAGTTTAAAATTCACGTAAATTTTGTGTCACTATGAAAATGGAAGAATACAGGGGGCATAAAGGCAAAATATGCTGAAATCTGACAATGTACAGAAATAGTTAAAACTAAGTTTAGAGCTGGTCATTTATTCTTAGTAATTAAAAAATATATTGAGAATAACTTTCATTACATGTGAGAATTAGCAGAAACATTGAATTCATTAAAACTCACTATCCTCAACACTGAGCAGTCTAAGTACTTCATTTTGTGTCACATTTAATTTACTGTATAAATTCTGAAGCAACTTGTGATGGGTACGTTCAGCAAAAAAGATCCTGTAGTAAACAAACTTTTAGAAAGGAATCCTCTACCAATTGATTTTTGAAATCTACTGGACAAATTAAAAAGGCGACAATTCAAGAAAAACTCAGAATTGACATACAAGTGGAGCAAACCTCATTTTTTCTTTGACAACCAAGTAAAAATTGTTGCAGTTTGGCAGGGGGTGTCTTAACACACCAACCCATATTCTGCTAACCCTTGCCCTTTACCTAGGTATTTGTGAAATAATTTCAATGCGTGGGGGGGGGGGGGGTATTTTAGTCGAATATCTAATTGCAATTTTTTTTAAAAATTGGTATAAACAGACAACAGAACTGATACAGGCCACTAATAAAAGTAGATTATTCGATTAAAGATTGAATAGATCAACATTACATTATTGTTGCCTAGATTCTCATTTCATTTATGAGCAGCAAATATGTTAATGATCCAAAGTTTGTTTTTTTTCGCATAATTTTCTTGCTTTTAATACAATTAGTTAGAAATCTAAGTCTTCAAGTTAAAATTAAGTTCTAAATTGCTTTTTATCTTTAATCAAAATAGAAGGGGTAAAAGGTCCTGTAAATGTAAATACAAGTTTCTGTGTTGTTCATATCTTTCATTCCTAAGATGCATCAGAATAATAAAAAAAAACACACACACACAATTTATGGATTTTTATTTATTTTTATTATTTTTACAAGAAAATATCTTTCATCTGGAAAAAAAAAAACAAAAAAAAACTTAGAATTAGCACTGTAATAAAATTTTACAATTGATTGCAATGTTATAGATTAAAACAATTTTAAAGACCAAGAAAAGCAACTATGCATCAAATTTAAGCCATTCTTGTTTACAATTAATGTTTAAATGCATATAAGATAACTTAAATATTGTCTTAAAACATCATAGTAAAACAAAGATTCATAATTAAAAAATTACCAATCAATCAATCAAAAAACATAATATAAATGTACTGTTTTTTAAATAGCAAACATCAATAACAGATCCCAAAGAGGGTAACTTACTTTTATTGTGGCACTGGAGCAGCTTCTGCTGCAGGTTTGGCACCTTTGTGCTCACTGTAAGGAGTCTGTACAATAACCTCCTCTTTAGGCTCCACAATGCTGACATGGTCAGGTAAAGGACGCTTGGGTCCAATTTTACCATTGGGGTCAAATGGCAACATAATCTTCACCTTTATACCCAGGACACCTGAAAACAGAATATTCAAGTTTTGTATAGCTAAGTGAAAGATGTTTTTATACATCAGAACTTGGGGGAGGGGGGGATAATGCAAAAGCAGTCTTTTGGCACAATGTGTTGCCTTTGTAGGATTGCATTTATTTGTATAGATAAGGAAAAAAATCATATTGGAATGCTGATTCATTACCAAACACTTTGGGCAGGGAGGACATGGCATTAATTTTCATGAGAGAGGGTGCAGACTTACCTTGGCGGAGCAACACATGTCTGACAGCTGTGTCAATATAATCATTAACAGGATCACCACTGTGGATCATCAAACCATCCACAAATTTCATGGATTTGGCTCTCTGACCTCTCAGTTTACCAGACACAACAATTTCACACCCTTTGGCACCAGATTCCATGATGAAACGTAGCACACCATAGCAAGCTCTGAAGAAAAAAAGAAAATGAGGGGGAATTATCTATAACAAAATATGAAAGTCAAAATTTATGCCCCTTTTGCCAGAACAGATCTTTAGGTTTGTCACAGCTCATGTGTGCTTATAGTTGATACTATTGTAGTCACATGATCAAAGTGGCTGGACAAGCACCAACCAGCTGAAGAGATGGTAATGGTAAACTGACAAGTTATTGAAGCATATTTTCTGTAGAAAATTGAAAAAACGAGTGAAGATAAAATATATATTTTTTCAACTTTAAATCATGTTTCCATTAATGTTTTAACAACTTAGGTTCTGAATAGATAATTTCACTTAGTATTCAAGAAGTTTTCTACGACTAACCTTACTTTTAAGTTATTGAGGGAGAAGAAGAGAGAGTTATGTACTATCAGTGAAATTGTCATTATGTAGTGTGCAGGTGAATATGCACATAGACATGCATTTAGGAGAGAGAGAAAAAAATATATTATATATATATATATATATATATATATATACCTACCTTCTTACTGGCAATTGACCTATCAATTTATATCTTAGAGATTCACACTGGGCAATGGCACACAGACCACGAGTAGCGACCTTCTCAGCATAAAGCTTGAAGAAAAATAAAATATATTATATATAGCTTCGTACTATAAACATTTATTTTTTAGTGGGTACACATATTTGACTTCTATTCTTTCTGAAAACAGTGAAATTTAATAATCAAATTAACAAGTAAAGAAAGATTGTTGTTTCCAACAGTAACTGAACCTGTATCCCTTTTTCCAAATCAATATCTGCTGACTTAATAGAAAGATTTTAATGAAAGTAACAGTAATCACAAAAAATTATTTTAGGAATTGTCGGGGTGGGGGGTTACATTATGTCTTCACTTTTATAAAAAAGAAATTCAACTCAATTTTTAAAAAATTAATTCAAGTTGAAAGATTTTGTTTGAATGAAAATTTCCTTTAGCACCACTTTTACCTTTTGTCATTTCAATCTCATTCTTATAGAAAAAAAACTTCCAAAAATAAAATATACTTTTTTGAAACTGATGAATATTAGCCAATTTAAAGTTTAATCTTATCTTTTTTTAAAAATATTGTAGAAATGTATTTTAAATAAAACAGGTGTTGACAGATTTGGCAATATGGACAATTTTATTGATAATCAGAAAATAAAAAAATAATCCTAATCAATTTAAATTAGGTTTGAAATTCAGTATTTTCAATAAGTATTTTCCTTATTGGAAATATTAAAGCCTGGAATGAAAATACATTTAAAGCCTTAAGACTCAATTTCATTTTTTAAACCTCAATTTATAATTTTAAATAGGGAAAAATTTATCTTTAGTTGCCCTTATGTTTTAACTGAAATGCTTCAACAGAGACTTGGGAAAAACTGGGACTCACTTCAACTGATCCCTCTGGAAAATGAAATCTTTTCTGTACAACTGAAGTCAGTTCTCTGATACGGCGGCCTTTTTCTCCAAGTACATTTTGAGTTCGGGTGGCCAAAATAATAATCTCAGTTCTAGTGGGTGTGACACGAACCTCAACACCACTGTAACCATCTTCAGACAACTCCTTCATGAGGAAGTTGTTGAGTTCTGCACGGAAAACCCCATCAGCAACAAACTGAAAAAGTAAAACATTTTGAAATCTCTAAAGACCACACCAAACTTGATTTTTATTCTTTATATATTAAAAAAATAAATGATTATATATATATATATATATTACTATATAAATGTAGGTACAGCCACACTGATACCAAAGTTTAAAGTTTTTTGAAGCTTCATTTTAGCTTTGGCAACTAAAATGAAGTTACTATTTCCATTAAGCAAAACAATCGATAGTGAACTTTTTGAAACAGATTAGTCGTCTTTCATTGCAATGTAATTTTCTTTATCTTTCAACACACAACAGGCACTTGTTAAGCTATTCATGGAGACTATAACAATTAAAAAAAATGAGTTAATTATATTTAAAAAAAAAAAAATTAAAAAAAAAGTTAAGTATTCAGTAATCTTAAAAATGTTGGAAATATTCTCTGTAATCTAATTTTAGCAATACTGACTTAAATTTATTATAGTCACTGGTCATATTTTCTGATGCTGTGTATGGTAACTCATACTTTCTAAATGAGCACAATTTATTCACATGGGGGTTAAATCTTTATATTAAGCGTTTCAATTTTGGTGAGAAAATACCCAGCCCTAGATAGAGTAGTAAGATAGGTACCTCTACTCATTTTCAATACCTGATTTTTTGGGGGGGAGGAGGGGGAGGGGGCTGGAGGCACTTATTTAGATACCTAGTTTTATAGGGCTCACTGGGAAATGTAAATCATGTATTTTTTAAACCATTTAGCTCCTTTTACCAAAAAGCTACTCTATTTAGTGGAGGTACCTACTGAGGTATAATAAAAAAAAATTTTCCATCAAAATGTTTATTTTATTATTAAGGAGAGAGTAAAGTATTTTTTTTATTTTCTAGAATTTTTTAATCCCTTCTAACATGTTCAAAATTTTTGGAAAAAAGAAATCTTGCTTTGAGTTAGCAAGTAACCAAATTTTTTTTAAGTCATTTTTAAGCAATCAAAAAAAAAAAAAAAAAAAAAAAGTTAATTCTTAGTTTGAAAAATCTTGCAAAAATAAAATACATCTATGACATTATTTTTTGTTAAATTAATCCCATTTACTGCAACAAAGTAAAATTTATTAAAATTTCATGGATTTTGGGAGTAAAAGAAATATATATGCAGACTGGATCATTGAAGGAAAAAGATGACACTTTCTTCTGGCAGGCAAAGAGCTCTAACGAACCTCACCAACACAGCGTGGGCTTTGCAGCTAGGAGCAGCCTCCTGAATATGGTTGAACCAGGTACTAACGGTTCTGAGTGACTTCTCACTCTTCACCTCAACACCACGGCAGGTCCTGTTACCCTCATGCATGTCCCAACACTCACTGCCACACCAACAAACTTGTAGCCATCATCAGCAGCATCCCAAACAAGGAAGAGATTGTTCTCCTGGGCAACTTCAAGTCAGAGTGGGTGCTAGTCATGACCCTTGTACTTTGGACCGTTTGGTGTTGAGACTATTTGAGCTATACACATACCACAACCTGTGCATAACCAACTCCTTCTTCAAGACCAAGCCATAGCATAAGGTCTCTTTGCGAAACCCACGTTCAGGGCACCGGCACCAGTTGGATTTAATGCTTGTCAGATGAATGGCCATTAAGAACTTTCTTCACACTCGCTCTTATCACAGCACAGACTGTAAGACAGACTACTCACTAGAGTGCATTATCAAGCTCCAGCTGAACATTGATATCAAAAAGATTAGACAACTAAACCTTGTGGAGCAGTTTGCTGAGAGATTTTAAAGCAAACTGAAAACCTCACAAAACAGGGGACACTGCCACAGAGAAGTGGGCTACTTTACGGGACACCATGCACTGCACTGGCCAACTTTGAGTTAAAGTCCACCGAGATGACACCTGTCACTAAAACCATGAGTGTCACTTTAGCGCAGTACAAGCAGTTGCCCAACAAGTGAAACCTTCAGATCCTTCGGACTGCCAAAAGCAAAGCTCAGCAGACTGCCAGATGCGCCAATGAGTACCGGACAGATGCGCCAATGAGTACCGGACAGAGAGCAGCAATGGGACCATTGCAGAACAAGACAGCTCTCCTCAAATTCACCACTGGGGTAGTCGTCACAGATAAAAGACAATGGATGGAGAAATGGGTGGGGTACTATTCAAATCTGAGCTAGGTACCTCCAAAAAGTCAAAAAAAAAAAAAAAAAAAAAAAAAAAAAGCATCATATGAAGGAAAAAGACCCCAAACTAAATAAAAACAAAGTTTTATTGGCAAAATGTTTATATCATCATTAAGAGGATAGATCAAAGCATTTTTTAGTTATTTTTTAATTATTCCTAACGTTTGAAGTTTTTGTAGAAAATCTTTTCTTCTTACAGAACAGCATAGTATTAGTAAACAAAAGGTCACAAACTTAAATCAAATTTTTCCATCAAAATGTTTATATTTTTATTAAGAGATCAAAGTAATTTTTAATTATTTTAAATTTTTTTTAAATCCCTTCTAACATCTTTGAAATTTTGTCATCACCTTCTACAAAGTTTAACATTGTTTTTTTTTTCCCCCGTTGAAAACACATTAATTTGGAAATTCTTGCAAAAATCAAATTGTCCGATATTAGTGAAATTTTCAGAACTTATTCACAAATGAAATTATTTTTGAATTTTTTTTTATTTACAAAATTTTGGTAAAAACTTTTATATGCCCCCCGCCTTAATTAATTTCATGAAATTTTGCACAGAACTTTGTTTATTAGAATTTTTTTTTTTTAGTTAAAAGTAGGAGTCTTTGGAGATTGTAAATCACCTATTTTTTTTTAAGTTTATGCTATTTAGCTGAAAATTTGCTCTGAATTGAAAAATAATGAATTCAATAAAACTATAACATTACTTATTTAGAAAAGCTTTTAATTGCTTTTGTAAATAAGTAATATTAAGGACACTACGTCTGAAGAAATAATTTTTCTGATGAATAATGAATTTTTACAAGAGTTTTAAAATTTTTCTTAGCTTTTTAATTATAATATTTTATAATAGTTTAAAATTCTGTATTAGGATGTTTATTGGATATGATGTAAAGTTTGTTTCCATATAATTATTATGGGTCCAAAATGGCCAAGATTAACAAACGTAGTTACACTATTTTATTTTTAAAATAATTTTTCATTTTGTATTTTTTACTTAATACATTCTTTTTTTTTATGTATGGTAGACTGAAATTGCCGTTATGAAAAGGTAACGTGATCTAAGAGTTTTGTCCCTTTATCCTAATAAAGGGGACAACATGTGGCCTTTTCAAAACTGTTTCTTTACTGCATTTCAACAGGCTGTATTAAGCTTTAAAGTAAGTTTTCCTTTTTCACTAAATATTTATATTTTATGTATTTACTATTTTTTAGTTAGTTACTGTTAATTAAAGTTTTAAATTTTTTAATTTTTAATTAAACTATTACTGTTTAAATAATTATTTATTAAAATTTTTTTTCAAAATCTAGATGTTAATCTTCTTACGTTATTTTTAATTTTTTTAATTGTAGACGACGTTCAAAACACATTCTGCAAGCTTATGGCAGCATCCAACGTGGACAACCCATTCCCTGCAACCATATTTTTTGAAAATTACAGTAACAGAATGGGACACATTGGAGAATGTCAAGAATGGTTTTCCACTAATAACGAGAAATATAGTGGGAGCACTTTGAGTTTCTACAAGAATAGAAATAAAGGGAAAAAATTTTTGCTGAATTCCTCCCAAAATGTAGAAGAATTGTTCCAACTTCTACTGTCTCTTCAGACACCACCCCAGTTGCAACTACATCTACGGATCCAACCCTGTCTGCTGCTACCACAAGTTTATACCTTGAAAGCAAGAAGCTGTCTTCCTGTGCAACCACTTCTGCTGCAGCTGCAACCATTTCAGAAGCATCCGTCTGTTGCAATTGAAGAACTGACGAAAGATTCTGAATTGGGTGCAACTCCAAATTGACCAAAACACCTTCCTGGTGTTCATCTTCCAGTGACAAAAAATATTCAAAAAATGAAAATGTTGCAAGAAAAAAAGGTAAAATAATGTCACTTTAAAAGAAAAAAAAATTAAATGTACTACAGATTACAACACCAGAACCTCCTAATCAATTTATGAGCAAGAAACTATGATTGTATTTTATCTGGAGTTCCTGCTTCAAATATTCAAGAAACTATGGCCAGCATTTTGAAGACATTGTCACTGGAAGATGACATTTTACAAAAAAGCTCCACTACAGTGTACACAATGGTGAGGGAGCTTGGCTTCCTGTCCAATGTGAAGACCTTCCATGCAGTGAAAAGTGCAGAAAACTGTACTTTAGTTTTCAATTCCATGACACAAGATGGACAGCACGTGAACTGTATTGTATTGATAACTCATACATTGTCTCATCTTGTGTCGTTGGAATGTCTTTCTGGAGGGTCTGCAACAGACTACAAGCAGCACATAGATAATTCTATCAAACAATTAGCCAAAGTGGGCGCACTATCCACTGGCGAAAGTGTGGATGACAGTTATAAAAAAATAATTTCAAAAATAAAAAGCTGCCTGAGAGACAGGACCTCGTTCCACAGTCAATCTTCTAGAAAAAGAGTGGCAGGTTAAACTTGTGGAGATGTACTGCAATTTGCATCCACTGGAATCAATTGCCAGGCAAACAAGGAAGGACCTGTGGGATTGTGAGACCTCTACATCATCTGTTGCAAGTGAGTGCCTAGCATGGCGAATTATTGTGGGATTGAATTCCCTCAGATTCAGTGACAAATTATAAATGACATGAAGACCTTTATTAAACAACAGGAGCTTTCATTGTCCCTAATCACTAGATTCCGAGGGAAATCGCCTGCATATTTTCCATCCTGGTGCTACTTATTTCCGTTTTTGAACAATGTAAACAATTTGTCTCGGGGCTTCCAGCAATAAATGAAACCATCTCCAGGCTGCAGCTACTTTTTAGAGAAGACACCATTATAGAATTGCAAGTGCTAGGAATCATAGGGAAGATGCACTCGGGTCCTTGGATGAAAACCTTCTATACATCTCTAGAAGGACAAAATGACCCCATCGACACAATGAACATCGTCAAAGAGGTCATTGAGATGGTGAAGCTACTCATCGAGGACCCGATGTCTATCTTTGCTTTTGTAGAGGACTTCTTTGGAAATCCACTACCAGAAGTTGTGAGAAAAGCCTTGCTGATTACTCCAACATATGATGACTGCCTGTTTGAAAGGGATTGTAACGGTACTAAACAGGCAGTATGAAAAATCTTTCAGCTCTGAACTTGCATCATCTCGGTCATCTGTGAGGGAACACGCCATGCTAGCGGAAAGCATCATTGGTGAATTTTCTGAAAGAAAGAAGCTTGCGCCTAATGCTTATGTTTCCAGCATAAGCGATGTCATCAAGGCTAAGCAGAATCAAGTAAGAAAATTCATCGATGTTCTGGAAGCTGAGCATTTAAGGAAATACCTCCGGATGGCAATGATTTTCAGCAGAGAATACACTAGAAAGAAAAAAAAAAATGCAGCAACAGACAGTTGATGAGAGACTTGCCCAGAAGAGCAAAGACAAGGCAATCCAGGTGGAAAGACGAGGGCTGCAATGCAGAAAAAATTAAAGGGCTTGAAAGATGTATCAATAATGAGTTTGCTGGCCGAGTTTCATCAACCACAATTAGAAGAAATCCTGCATGATATACTCACTGGGAATATAGTTAGACGGTCAATCAAGCACATTTGGACAGCTGATGGTGTCAACTGTGAATATGTTGGTGACATCATTAGTTATACAAATCCTTTTTATATGATTTCATACCTAAATGATGAAACTGACTGTTGTGAACTGGACAAATGTGAAATTGGTGCTATCTCATGCATAACTTACATTTTGTTCAGCCCAGCAATGATGATTGAAGAAGCAGCAGAAGAAGAAAGAAACAACAAATAAAAAGCAGAAACGGCTCTTTTCAGGGCCACAAAATTTTCCCAAAATTCTTTTTTTTTTTGTTACACATAGTAGCATTTTTTCCCCCCAATATTGTTTATTGGGTTAATAAAAGTTTTAGCATTTATGTAATTAATAATAAAATTTAAAGTTAGAATAAAATTTAATAAAAATTTGTCATAACAATAATTAGAAATAAAATGAAAAATTCAGATTAAAATTACATATCACATTTAATTTTGATTTGTTAAATAATTAAATTACCATATTTCATAAGTTAACATATCATGGTATTTCATTAGTTATTAAATTATCTTAATTTTTTTTTTTTTTTGCATTTTCGAAAGGTAAATAAAAGTCAATAAAGATTGCGAAAAATATGTTCATTTGTAAGAAATACTAGGTAGCTAATAACCCACCCCTAATGCGTTCACTTAGATTTCTGAAAATTGTCAATTATGTTCATCCATAACGGCTATCATCATGACGTCATTCAGCGATCCATCAATCATCCGATTAGATTTGACACTTTATTTTAGTAAAATTAGAAAATTGAAAGTTAAATTAGGCTGATTTAAAAAAAAAAATGTTACTTATAGCATAAAAAAGTAATATACTTTACTCTACTCTCAACAGAATGCGATGACTGCAGCCCATGATGTCATTGAGTGCCTATCTGTTGTGCTAGACACTGAACTGATGATAGAGGAACCCATTGACGGCTTGACCACAGAGAAAAAATATTACTATTTTATAATTGATTACGTAACTCAATTTTTCGTTTCCAAACACATTAATTTGGAAATTCTCGCAAAAATCAAATATTTGTCAGATTTTAATGAAACTTTCAGTACTCATTAACAAATGAATAAAATTATTTTTGAAATTATTACCTTCTTAAAATTTTGATGAAAACAATTTTTTTTTAAAGTCTGTTACCCACCCTACAAGTAAATTCATGAAATTTTAATAAATTTTAATTTTCTGGAATTAGAACTCATCGGGAAATATAAATCATGTATTTTTTTTATTTAAAATTATGATTCATGATACCAAAATCTGCTCCGAAGAGAAATATAAAAAATGCAATAAAACTTTGATATAATTTAGGTACCTCCACTTTTCCAGCAAAAATTTACGATACCTAATTTTAAAATTAAAATTTTAAAATAAAAAAACATTCTTCAAGATTTCATTTTAAATTTAAATGAAAGCTTAATGATTAAATTTATTATTTCCATTAATTAGAAAATTCTGGTGTATTTCATATAGAAATTATTAAATTTGAATGTCACATTTAATTTCAATTTTTTAAAATTTTCTTAAAAGCGGCCATTTTCTTAAAATTAAAGAATTTGTAAACAAACACAAATAAATTTTTAAAAATATTTCAAAAGATCTGACACTTTATTTTAGTCCAATTTGAAAATTGAAAGTTTAATTTATCTGAATTGAAACAAATATTACTTATTTATTGCATAAAAAAGTAATATGCAACGAATTATTAACGATTGATCGTGTTTATCAGATCGAATGTTTGACGAAGTGTTAACAGACAAGGTGTTGACAGCTGCTACGGATGGCCAGAAATGACAAATTTTCATAGACATCTATAATTAACAAAAATTAAAAATAACATAAATAAGCCAAAAAATTAACATCTTGATTTGGAATTTTTTAATAAATAAATTATTATTTAATCAGTAATCATTAATAAACTTTAATTAACATTAAGTAAAATAAAAAACTAGTTTTCTATTTCGAAAAAAAATGAACACAGTAGAAAAGAAAAGTATTAATTTTTTTGTTGAATAACTATTCAACAAAAAAATTAATAGAAAATGAAAAACCTAGGCTAATTTCAAATAAGCAGGAAATAAATTTTAAAAATAATTCAAATTAATTAAACATAATTTTCAAAATTAATTTAAATGTTTCTTTTTTATCACAATTAAAATAACTGTCAGTGTCATGAAACTGAAAGCGAAACTAAGAAAATACGTTTTTCTATTTCTAGAAAAATTGTGAACACAGTTGAAAAGTCAAACTACTCAACAAACAATTAGAAAATGAAAAACCTAATTTCAAATATGCAGGAAATAAAGTTTAATAATAACTGAAATTAATTAAACATTATTTTCAAAATAAATTTAAATGTCTTTCTTTATTAAAATTATAACTGTCATTAAAATAAAAAAATACATTTTTAAACGTCTTTCTTTAACAAAATAAATGTCATTAAAAAAAAAAAGAATTCAAGTTCAGTCAGTAATGCTTAGGAATTAAGGAATGTCTTTGATATATTCCCTCCTTAGGTCAGTAAGTAGTTTTTGAGACAGTAAAAGATAAGAGGAGAGAGGTAAGGTAGGCATAGTAAGCTGCTTGACTTGGGGTCAAGGGAGCTACTAATTACTTTCTTCTCCTGTCCATGGTTCTGTATCTGTTCTATATGGTTCTATATCTTTTTTGGAGAACCACAGCTCATTTGGGATTTATTGTAACAAGATGAGATAAGAAACTAAAATCATTTTAGTAAAATGAAAATTTGACATAAGTAGAATAAAGGGACAAAACTCTTAGATCACGTGACCTGTTACATAATAATGGCACTTATAGTGTACCGTACATGAAAATAAGGAACCCAAAAAATACAAATAAAATTATTTAAAAAATCATTGAGCCCCCCTAACAAATAATAATCTTTGCAATTTTGGATTCGTAATTTTTTTTTTCACTTAATTATTATATAATCTCATCGGAACAAACAAATACAGAAATTTACACGATTTTAAACTATTAAAAAGTGGAGGTACCTAAAATTTTTTAAAAATTTTTATTAATTAAATTAGGTACCTCCACTTTTCAAGGGGAAATCAGCATAGCGTAATGCAAAACGCCACAAACTTAACGAAAATAAATTTTTATCGTCAAAATGTTTATCTTATTATTAAGATGAAAGACCAAATTATTTTTTAATTATTTTTTGAAATTTTTTTAATCCTTCTAACACGTCCGAAATTTTGGTTAAAATCTTGTTTTGTTTTATGTCATCAACTACTCCGAAAAATAACATTGTTTTTTTTCGCGCGTTTTTTCCATAGAAAACACATTAAATTGGAAATTCTTGTAAAAATCAAATAATTGTCCGATTTTAATGAAATTTTCAGGACTTATTCAGAAATGAATGAAATTATTTTTAATTTTCTGTTTTGTTTTAAATATTGGTAGGAACATTTTTTTTTCAAATGTATTACCCCCCACTTACTTAATTTCATGAAATTTCGCACAAAACTTTTTTGTTCCAGTGATTTTTTTTTTTGGTTAAAAGTAGGAGTCATTGGAGATAGAAAAAACAAAGTCGGTGATTTCCAACTTGACGAACAAAGAACTTCAAATCTGCTCTGAATTGAAAAATAATAAATCCAATAAATTTTTGACATTATTACTTAATTAAAAAAGCTCCTAATTGCTTTTGTAAATAAATAATATTAAGGACAATATTGTCTGAAAATTTTTTTAAAAATTTGATAAATAATGAATTTTTACAAGAATTTTTTTTCAATTTTTTCCAATGTTAATTATAATAATTTTAAAAAAATTTAATAGTTTAAAACCGTGTAAATTTCTGTATTTGTTTGTTCCGATGAGATTATATAATAATTAAGTGAAAAAAAAAATTACGAATCCAAAATTGCAAAGATTATTATTTGTTAGGGGGGCTCAATGATTTTTTAAATAATTTTATTTGTATTTTTTGGGTTCCTTATTTTCATGTAAGTGCCATAATTATGTAACAGGTCACGTGATCTAAGAGTTTTGTCCCTTTATTCTACTTATGTCAAATTTTCATTTTACTAAAATGATTTTAGTTTCTTATCTCATCTTGTTACAATAAATCCCAAATGAGCTGTGGTTCTCCAAAAAAGATATAAAACGCAGATACATGGACAGGAGAAGAAAGTAATTAGTAGCTCCCTTGACCCCAAGTCAAGCAGCTTACTATGTTCGCCTACCTTACCTCTCTCCTCTTATCTTTTTTACAGTCTCAAAAACTACTTACTGACCTAAGGAGGGAATATCATATATCAAAGACATTCCTTAATTCCTAAGCATTATACTGACTGGACTTGAATTCTTTTTGTAGTTCGCACTTTTTTTTTTAATGACATTTATTTTGTTAAAGAAAGACGTTTAAAAATGTATTTTTTTATTTTAATGACAGTTATAATTTTAATAAAAACATTTAAATTTATTTTGAAAATAATGTTTAATTAATTTCAGTTATTATTAAACTTTATTTCCTGCATATTTGAAATTAGGTTTTTCATTTTCTAATTGTTTGTTGAGTAGTTTGACTTTTCAACTGTGTTCACAATTTTTCTAGAAATAGAAAAACGTATTTTCTTAGTTTCGCTTTCAGTTTCATGACACTGACAGTTATTTTAATTGTGATAAAAAAGAAACATTTAAATTAATTTTGAAAATTATGTTTAATTAATTTGAATTATTTTTAAAATTTATTTCCTGCTTATTTGAAATTAGCCTAGGTTTTTCATTTTCTATTAATTTTTTTGTTGAATAGTTATTCAACAAAAAAATTAATACTTTTCTTTTCTACTGTGTTCATTTTTTTTTCGAAATAGAAAACTAGTTTTTTATTTTACTTAATGTTAATTAAAGTTTATTAATGATTACTGATTAAATAATAATTTATTTATTAAAAAATTCCAAATCAAGATGTTAATTTTTTGGCTTATTTATGTTATTTTTAATTTTTGTTAATTATAGATGTCTATGAAAATTTGTCATTTCTGGCCATCCGTAGCAGCTGTCAACACCTTGTCTGTTAACACTTCGTCAAACATTCGATCTGATAAACACGATCACTCGTTAATAATTCGTTGCATATTACTTTTTTATGCAATAAATAAGTAATATTTGTTTCAATTCAGATAAATTAAACTTTCAATTTTCAAATTGGACTAAAATAAAGTGTCAGAAATCTTTTGAAATATTTTTAAAAATTTATGATTTGTGTTTGTTTACAAATTCTTTAATTTTAAGAAAATGGCCGCTTTTAAGAAAATGTTAAGAAATTGAAATTAAATGTGACATTCAAATTTAATAATTTCTATATGAAATACACCAGAATTTTCTCATTAATGGAAATAATAAATTTAATCATTAAGCTTTCATTTAAATTTAAAATGAAATCTTGAAGAATGTTTTTTTATTTTAAAATTTTAATTTTAAAATTAGGTATCGTAAATTTTTGCCGAAAAAGTGGAGGTACCTAAATGCAGGACTCATTGGGGCATATAAATCATCTATGTTTTTTATTTTAAAGTGGACAACCTGACCGAAAATCTACTCCAAAGAGTAAGAATAAAATGCAATAAAACTGATATAATTAAAAAAAAAAATAAATAAATTTCGGGAATTTTTATTAAGTACGGTGTTCCATAGGGGTCATAAGAGGTTGTATTGTTTTTAGAAGTTAACAAGTGTTTGGATGAATTCCCCTTACATCGAAAACCACACAAACCACACTTTGATTCTAATTTCATTCATTTTTATTAAATTAAAATTATTCTAAAAGAAATTTAATTTTTAAAATTTTTCAGAAAGCATATTAATAAATAATTTAAGACAAATATGTAATATCTAAACATAAAAATATTTAATATTTCAGAAAGCATATTAATAAATAACATAATAGTTCGGTTATTTTAATTCTTTCTTTTAAAAAGAAATTTAAATTTCTATTTATTCAGAAAGCATAGTCTGGCTATAAACTAAAATTCTATAAAATATTATGTTAAATTTTTAATTTTACTATTTAGTTAAAAAACAAAAAAAATTTAAATTTCCAAATGTTACGTTTTAAGCTACATGAATTTTTTGTCACTTTCGGTCGGTCGCCATCCAAACATCATTCACACCTGCTACTTGTCAACAAAGATAACTGCCGACAAGAGGGCTACCGTCATTAAAGAGTAATTTATTTCGTAAATTTCCCGACAGTAAGCACTTAATACTTGTTTGAAATAAGATAAAGGTAAGTTTCAATTATAAAAATCGACTTAAATAACGTGTCAAGGAGGTATATATTTTTTTTTTGCAAGATTTTTAAAACATAAATTTAGCTACTGTTTAGATAATGGCGATAAATTTAAAAGAATATTTTTTCAGCAGTTAAATTTTTGATTCCGATCAATATAATTTCGGTTTGAACTAGGGTATTTTGCTTACTGTACCGCCAGCCGTATTGATAACAAAACAGCATAGTATGAATAAAAAAATCCCAAACTTAAAACCAACTTTTTCCTTCAAAATGTTTATATTATTATTAAGAGGGAAGATCAAAGTAAATTTAGGTTACAAACACATTAATTTGGAAATTCTCGGATTTTAATGAAACTTACAGTATTCATTCACAAATGAATGAAATTACTTTTGAAATTATTATTTTTTTTTAAAATCTTGATAAAAATATTTTACCTCTGTTACCCCGGTTTTCACGTAAATCCATGAAATCTTAATAAATTTTACGCTGATGGCTAACTTGTTTCATTAGTTCAACGCAGGACTCATTGGAGGAAATCACCTATTTTTTTTTTCTTCTTAAGTTTGCAATCACTATCCAAAAACCTTCTCCGAAGAGTAAAATAAAAAATACAATAGGTCTGACATAATTTAATTTGATAATTTTTTGATTACTGGAATAAATAACTATTGAGGACATTATACTCTGAAGAAACAATTTTTAAAAAAGAATTGTTTTTATTTTTTTTTTTATTAAATAATTTATATAAAATTTAAAAAAATATTTTTAAAGTCTCCAAAGAACTGATTGCGAGTAGACTTATACACTTGCTGAAAATATGTTAAATTTTTAATTTTACTATTTAGTTAAAAAACAACAATTTTTTTTTTTAATTTCCAAATGTTACGTTTTAAGCTACATGAATTTTTTGTCACTTTCGGTCGCCATCCAAACGGCATTGACACCTTCTGCTTGTCAATAAGTCATGTCACCTAAGATAAGAGGGCTACCAGAGTTAAAGAGATTTATATCGCAAATTTCCAGGCAGTTAAATTTTTGATTTCGATCAATATAATTTCGGTTTGAACTAAACCAGGGTATTTTGTTTACTGTAATTAATAAATTTAATATCTTGGCTTTCAATTAAAGCTTCAAGAAAACATTTTTTTTAAATTAAATTTAAATTGATGTATCGAAAATGAGCAGTGATTTGAACCTCCACAAAATCGTTTAAAACTAAACAAACAGCATAGTATGAATAAAAAAGTCTCCAAACTTAAAAACGGACTTCTTTCATCAAAATGTTTATATTATTATTAAGAGGAAAAATCAAAGTAATTTTTAATTATTTTTAAAAATATTTTAATCCCTTCTAACAAGTTCGAAATTTTGGCAGAAAATTTTGTTGGGTAAATGTTCGTTTAAGGATCCGAAGGCTAATATCCCTTATATACGCAAACAGTAACAGACGCAAATAACTTTTTTTTCGCCACTTGTTTCAATGTCAATAACTTTTTTCTGAAATTAAGTACCAAAAAAAAAAAAAAAAAAAAACACGCGTCAAAATTTCTGCAAGGACCTTTCTGTAAAGGAAGTAAATAGGCCCAAATTTTCTTCCTACGCCTAAAATCGTTGTGCAGCGAATTGCTCACTAAGCTGGTAATGGCTGACAAAAAGAGCGAGAAGTCCGATTTATTTTTCCTGGTCGTTAACATAAAAAAAAGGTCGGTTTCTTTAAAATCAAATTCCTGATTTGAGTTCAGCATATACATTTGCACGGAAAAGACTATTTTGGAAAAATTTACCTTCGGGTACTAAAACGAAAATTTACCGAAATGATTATCTGTTCCTAGCAAGTAAATATTCAATTGCCTTAAAGAGGAGACTGATGGTGCAAACAAGGTGCGTGCGTTTTTTCTTTTGAAGTCCTCTCGAAAAATGATTTGAATTTTAAAATAGGTGTTATTTTATCAAGGTAGTTTTTAGAAATTTCCTGCAATTAAGTTTTATGTAAAAAATAAAAATAAATAAAACACCAAAGTTTAAATAAATTCATTCATCTGTGAATAAATCTGTCAGTTTCATTAAAATCCAACAATTTGACTTTTGCAAGAATTTACAAATTAATCTGTTTTTTCAGCAGAAAAAAAGGCGCTAAAAATTCCCACTAAACTCCGGTCTCACGCTGACGCAAAAGAAAAAATCCTTAGATTAAAACACATTTTCAAATTATTAAGTTTGGGTATCATGCTATTTTTTTTTAAGCGAGAAAGTACTTGAATGCTTTAGTGCACATTAACAAATTCGTAGAAACTAAGTTCGAATAACTAATTTTCTTATAAAACTGCTACTAATATAACAGCAGCATTTTTTTTCTCGAAAATTCCATAATTGATCTTGCATTTTTTTTTTTTTTTTGTCGGGAATCTTTAATTTGAGAAAATTTACGTCTTTCAAGACCGATAGATATTTAGAAGAACTTGTTTTTTTTTATGAATAGCACATAATTATGATCAACCATAAATCACATAAACGAGTGTAGATACCTCCAAGGCCCCAAACTAAATAAAAAGTTTAATCGGCAAAAATGTATGTTATTTATAAGAGGATAAATCAAAGTATTTAACTTTTTAATTCTAACCCGTTTGAAATTTTAATAAAAAAATCCTTTTTTTTTTCTTTCGTCCGTGAGTGACGCAATTTTTTTTACAAGGACTTAATTTAATTTTACACGCGTATATCGAAAACAAGTACATAAATAAAATTCGGTGATCAACTTAATCTCAAGTGAAAAAAATTTATGAATGAAATAATCAAAGAAAGAAAATACTCAAAAGTATTTTTCTCAAAATTATAAAAAAATTATAGTGCCATAAGTTTCGTTTAAAAATTGTAAAATCGCTTTGATCAGAAAGTAAAATAGTTTTTCAAAACAGTAAGAGAAAAATATATAAATTCACTTTTACGCAAAAATTTGAAATAAAAACTAAACAAAATAGAGTTTTGTAATTTTTAGTCATATTTAATCTATTTTAAAATTCAACTTCATACTAGGCGCCATGTTGTTTAGTGGAAAGGTTGTTTCGATGTAAGTGTTTTGTATTATTTGTTCATTTTTTCGTCTAAGAAGAAAAAAAAGAACAAAATTGAGCGATTATAATCCTATTGAAACATTTCATAAAAAGATAAAAATCAAGCTTTAAATAAAATTTACTAAATCTACGTAGCCATGTGCATTTTAAGAATGATCCGTAAGCATCCTAAATACAGAATTAGGAGTCATCATAAAAAGTATGTAGAAAAAAGTGAATTATAACTACTTTTTAACATCTTTACAATATTTTCAACAAATGAAATATATTAAATATGTTAAAACTTTCAAACCTTTCGCTTCTTTGAAATTGTCGTGGCTGCCATCTTTCTTGATTAGAGGTAAAAGAACGATAACTTCCGTTTCACGTCAGAGGTAAAATAATTTACACGTGACCGGATGTGAAAAAATATTAGCCTATCATAGACATTAATAATTTTATAAGACATAAATAAATAATATCGTATTTATTAAAAGAAAAATGTAAAAAAATGTTAAAGTATAAAAAATATGTTAATAAATACGATAAAATTTACTGCGTATTCACAAAGAGGTTATTTCCGATAATGGTGAAAGGTTCATGTCACAGCGTCCTTGTCACGTCAAATTTAACAGCTACTGTTGGAAAAGTTTTAAAGTTTAGACTTTTCAAATAATAGCAGGTATAGATAAGAATTTGAGCTCAACCACCACAGAAGCATTTTAAGTTTTCACGCAAAACTTTTAACAGTAACACTGATTTGGCTCACCTCAGTCAATAAATGGTACATTGTTGTTACATGATAAGAGACGTTTTTGTTCTGATAATTTGGTTTCGGTACTGCCACAGAGACTTTCTAAAATAAACCGAAAAAAGACATTTTTTTTTTTAAATAATTTGTTTTAACTGCTTTCTTTGGGTTTAAATTTCCGTTCTATTTGAAACATAAATGGCCTAAAAGCTCACCTGAGTTCAGGTAAGAGAAAAGTTAATTTCCGTAAAAACATTGACACTTTTGGTTCGTCACTCATTGAGCCTCCATTTCATTTTATAGAATTTTGATACGAAAAATGTAAATAACGAATTTTAAATTCCCTTGAAAATCCAATAATTGTCTTAGAGACGTGTTTCAAAGTCTGGTATGTTTTGTAAATTTAACTTAGTTGGATTTTCTAAAAGTAATGCTTACCTTTTAAAACAGAATCAAAACAACGTTATACACTTAGCCGGTGAATAGAAACGCTATAATTCTGCCCCTGTCTAAAAAGCGCATGAATAAGTAAAAATAAAACCTAAAGAAATACAGGAGACCAGCAGTGCAATAATCAAAAATTTGTTATTTATATATATTATTTTGAACATTATTTTTACCGATACTCGTATTTAAGTAGATATTCTGTTTTTAATTAAACAGTATTTTAATTATTTATATCTACCGGCCTGATTATTTCACGATAAATTTTTATTACGAAAATGTGTGCTATCCAGCAGGATTCGAACCTGCGACCCCTATTTACATAGGGGAAGCTAACATTTGATCTGGTACTGTCTTAACCACTCGACCATGAATAGCCTCTTGATCAGACGAGGTTTTTATCATGCTTAACACAATTTTCGATCTATCGTAAACAAACCATATCTGCTCTGTACAGTGTAATGTATCGTAATGTCAAACAAATGTAAACATGTTACGGAAATTAACGAGTTTTAGCGAAACAGTAAAGTAAAGTTTCGTTAAAATTCGTTAAGCTCAAATTCTGAGTCAACCGGCCCTTTCTAACAACTATTTAAAGAGCATATTTGGCCCTTTTTCTTTAGTGATTTTTTTCTACCACCAGAATCCACGTCACTCAAGCCCTTGATTCTTTCAAGCTGCACCATTACTTTCGCGTGCTTTCTCTCACCCACTTTTCACTATAAAACTCTATCAGGCTTTTGGATTCTGGAATCACTCATTCACTTATTTCACACACAATTTCACTTGTTGCATACACTCTAACCCATACCTTTCTAAATAACTCACACAGTTTTCTTTTAGCGAGAGACTCAATTTCCTAAACCTATGAACATTTTATTGAACACAACTTTGTTGTATTTTCCTAACACAGAAATTGCGAGACATTGTGGTTTTCATGTACAAAAATCCATGTTCGGACTTTTCATACAAACACAAGATTTTATTCCAAATGAATTACATGAATCCTGAACAATATCTATATAATGTGGAATGTTCCATTTCATTGTTTCTATCTTAAAGGTATGCATGTTTTGTTCTTTGCATACAACACAACCGTTTAATTTGCAAATACTGAACTTTATGCAACACACATATTGATTTAACTACGTATCTTTAACACAATTCTGATACAGTTATCTCTTTTGAACTTTTCTGTTTTGTGAAGTATTTTACTGAATAGCTTTTAGTTTTAACTACATGTTTGATCACATATCAAACACTGTCATCTTCTAACTTCTGATCGTCGAGTTAATACTTTCTATAATTCTAATATTTGCTATCACCTCAGTTCGCTGACTACTGAAAATGCTTGTTATTGTTGAATTGTTGATTTAAATCTGTTATTGATCAACTCAACAAGTCTTACATATTTGTGTTCATTTTTGTGTCTGAAAATTAATCTAAAATTTTATGATTGTGGAAGATTGCTTTGAAGAAACATGCACAGTCGTAATCACTTTTTAAATTTAACGAAATTCAAATTGCACACATAATCATCCACAATAATCATATTGCATAATATATTATATATAGTGGTGTTTATAATAGAATCAAACTAATTTGGAAATAAGAATGCCTTCATTAAGGCGTGTTTATGAATGGACTTTTTTAATTGCAGGTGTTACCAATCTATTGCTAGGCTTAAATTTTTTTAAATAATTCCAATTAGTTGTGGACTGTAAAAATAAATGTATTAATGATAGCATAACAGACAGAAAAGTACCAGTAAAAACAGTAATTGGAACTGTAGCTAATGAATGATAGTGAATGGCATGGATATAGCCGCAGATATTAGTGAAATTATAGGCAAATACAAAAAGTATCACTTCACCACAAATAGATGATAATAAAATATATAGTGCTGTTTTTCATAGAATAGATACTGAAAGCCACATACCAGTTTTTGTCAAGAAAACTTTCTGGATCTAAATTAGATGCTAATCAAGTGAAATTTCAAAAGTTACTAAATACAGGTGTAATTAGACCTTTAAACAGTGAATGAGCATCTCCTTTACATTTGGTACAAAAACCAGATGATACTTATTGAGCTTGCAGTGATTCAGTCAGTTAACTGCCATACGTAAAACACGCTTGGGCGATCATGTCTCGAAAGAGACATGACTGACTGGGCAGAAGATTATCCCGCAGTAGGTTGCCATTGCTTTCTGCGGTAGACTGGTTGCCAGCCAAGGCTATAGAACCCAATCTGTCCTGTTATTTAATCCATAACTAGAAGGAAGAGACGGATTAATACCTTTCCCAAGGGTATTTGCACGTAAGTGAATGCCAGGAATTCAACTGGAATTCGAACTCAGCTCCCCAATTTCTCATTCCGAGCCGATATCCACTGCACCACAATGCACATCTTGTGGTGATTACCATGCCTTAATAAATATAACAAAAACAGATACATACCCTGTCCCCAATATCAACTCTTTTACAGCACAATTGGCAAATAAATCCTACTTTTCAAAGACAGATCTGATGTCTGCCTATCATCAAATTAAAATGCATCTCAAAGATGTAGTAAAAACAACTGTAGGGTTATTTGAATTTTTATATATACCTTTTGATTTGAAGAATACATTTGCTACATTAATTTTTCAAATTGGATTGTATATTCATATATATGGATGATATCCTAGTTTTTAGCAGTAATGAACAAAAACAAAAATAAGTCAACAGTGCTACAAGTATTTAATGACAATAATCTCATAATTTTAATAGAAAAGTGCATATTTGACATAATGGAACTAGGTTTTCACATCAGTAAAAATGGTTTACTACCTATACAAAAGAAAATTAAAGTTATTAAAAATTTTCCTAAACCAACAGATTCTAAAAGCCTAAGGCGATTTTTGGACATGACAGGTTTTAACTGAAAGCTTATTCCAAATAAGCTTATTTTCAAATATGGGTTTTTATTTGTGTGGGCAAAAGAGGTCACTGACCTTAGTATTTCAGAGGGTATGAGGTCATCCAAATGTCTGGAGAACATCCAGTAAGATAAAATTGGCAGTTTTAGTTCAACTTGCATGCATACAAAAATATGTTTTATAAATTGTGTGGACTTCTCCTCCTGGATCACAGGAGAAGTCCACACAATTTATAAAACACACAATATTTTTGTATGCATGCAAGTTGAACTAAAACTGCCAATTTTATCTTATTTGTGTTAATTTCTACTCTTTCTGAAGGTATTAATTCTTTATTTAGAATACTTCTAAAATCTGTATTTTTTCTTTAATAATATTAGGTTGGGGTCCATAACAATGTGTGTGTGTGTGTGTGTGTGTGTGTGTGTGTGTGAAAAGAAAAGACAATAAGAAATTTACTGTTCCTTAATGTTTATTTTTAATTTCACAGTCCTCAATCCAAAAGTAGAGCTAAATTATTATTATAGTATAATCAATTTAACATTTTCGTGACACAGAATTTTGGGGTGCCTAACGTGAAAATTGGAAAGGATCACTTCCCTTTTTATTGGTCTAAATAAATTTTCACATAAGCTCACTAAACTTTGCCTTGGTCTTTTCTTCAACCCAGAGCCAATCCCTTTTTCTACTTGTCAAAATAAATTTTTGCATTAGTTGGTGAATTTGAAAACAATAAAAAAAAAGGTAAGTTATTTTTATTTTGTATTCACCACATCCTCTGAAAAACTGCATTCTTGACTCGCCCAATTTCATAAATATATCAGCCACATGACTATGAAATTGCATGGACAACCTGTGTCCGTCTTGCCTTCCCCAAGAGAATTTGGGACAGGCATAAAAACAATGCCCTGGGGAGCCAGAGACCAGTTGTTGTGCTGAGCTAAGACAGAGATGAATTACCACCACCATTATCCGCCATAGAGACCCATCTTCGGCAGTTTCCATAAAGCCTTGGTGAAAAGCTTGAATAAGATATTTTGAATTGTCACTAATTTGAAAACTTCGAGTGGAGTGAACAGACATTACCAACCAAAAGCTTGAATTAACGTTAAGGCAAACACTACTCTTAGACGAAGCTTTCACTCCGTTGTAGAGATAAGATATTGACGATTGTTATATTCTTTTTTTTTTCTTTTTTTTTTTTGCTTGTATATAAAGACTTTTTCCGCAACTTATCCAGGCATCATTGAATTTATTTTTGGTGCTATTTTCATTAACCCAAATGTGCACGTGTTTGGTCTGGTTCAACTTAGTAAAGAGACAGCTAGCAAGATTTCAGCGTGACTTCCTTGGGATCAAACTTCAGAGCGTGGGTGAGGAAGAACACCGTTGTAACAGACAATTTGAAGACCAGCCAATTTCTTAAAATCTATCACAACTAGCGGCCAGAGACCATCGTCACAAACGTGCTTACAGTGTTTAGAATATAAAACATACAGACTACTCCACAAACATGCATAACACTATATACATTCTGTTACACAAAAAATAAAATCCATCCTCAATAATGGTTAAAAGTATAGCTGAAAACACTCGGATAAACAAAACATTCGGACAATTTCTATATAATTTATGTCCTGAAAAGAAAAAATCATAAATTCACATGAAAAATTTCATAAAAAACTTAAGCATAATATCTTGTCTGTCATTTTAATGAAACCTGCATGAAAGAGAGATTGCTGCCCAAATACACAATATATATAGGTAACTCCACTCATTCACTGAAGAAACAACATCACCTGATGTTAAAAAGGCCTAAACTTAATAAAAAGTTTTATTGTCAAAATGTTTACGTTATTATTAAGAGGAAACATCTAAGTATTTTTAAATTATTTTTAAACGTTTTTAATCCCTTCTAACACATTCAAAATGTTGGCTAAATATCTTTTTTTATCAGAAAATGACCAGATTTTTACCAGAGTTTACCATGACAAATGTAATATTCATTGATACACGCTTGGGCAATCATGACTCTTTCAAGACATGACTGACTAGTCAAAAAACAGTAAGTTTGCCATTACTTTCTGTGGGAGACCAAGTGCTAACTGAGGCTATAGACCCCAATCTGTCCTGCTATTCAACCCCAGAGAGAAGAGATGGATTAATACCTTTCCCAGAGATATTTGTGTGTAAGTAAATGAAACCAATTCGACTGGAAATTGAATTTGGCTCTCCGATATCTATTACACAAAACACATCCACTGTAATATTATTTGGCTGGTGAAAAAAAATCAAATAATGGTCAGATTTTGATGAAACTTCAAGGAATTATTCACAAATGACTGAAATTATTTTTGAAATAATTATTCTTAGAAAATCTTGGTATTTTTAGTTTAAAATTTTTTACATCTTTTAACCCCCACCCTGCTATTAATTTCCTGAAATTTATAGAAATTAACTACTGTTTGCAAATTTTGTTTTATTAATTAAATGCAGGACTCCTTCGGGAATGTTGCTACTTTTCTGAAAATCTGCTTCAAATTGTGAAATAAAAAACTATGCTATTTTTATTAGCTTTTAATTGCTTTTATAAACAGTATATATCAAGAATATCATAGTCTGAAGAGAAAAAGATTTTTTTTTTATTATAATAATTTAAGTTTCAAAAATATTTTTAAATTTCTTCCGATCACTGTCTGTATTAGGCTATTAAGTTACTATGTGAAGATTATATTTTCTAATATAAAAATGAAAAGCTTAATACAAATTTTACACACCAAGATTTTTAAAATAATTTTTTAAAAATTTAGTGTGTAGGTCCTAATTTTTTGTAATGCAGGTCCTAAGTGACATATTAAAAGGTCACATGTTTCCAGGATTGTTCTCCTTACAGGAAAGAAAACCCTAATATAAACTTTTTCAGCAATGTAGAAATCTTTCATTTCACTACCGTGTTTTGTACGTATATTTCAGCACTCAACCGGCTTTGCAAATCCTTCCTTCAAAATCTAAAGCTTTATTTTTTTAATTCCTAGTTTCCTCATTTTTGTAAAATGTAAAAGACTTGACAAAACTGTCAGTTTCTTCTTTGCTTATTGAGTATCCAAACTATGCAAAAGGCCTGCATGAAATACTCAGTGGTAACGTAGTTGGCCAGACTCACAGACATATTTGAACAATTGATGATGCAAACTGTGATTATGTCGGCAACATCATGAGTTTGATGTATACAAAAATTCCTCAGACCCCACATAAGTGGGAACAGGTGGTTCTTGTCTATTTCCCTCCAGACAAAATTTAGCTCCTAAGCATAGATTTGTCTGTTACTCTCTGCCCAAAGACAGAGAGTCTGACAAGCTTGAGTTTGTGCGAAACTCTGGGTATTTACCCTGAGTTTCCCCACTGAGACGAGATGTGACACAAGGTCGGGCTTTAAATGGGGAATTTGACTGTGGACACTAGAGCAAAGGCTCAAAATTTGGCCACCCCCTGCATATGCAGGATTGTGCACTAAACCAGCCACTGCTTTTGGTTTTGCAGCTGGCACAAAAATTGTTTTTTGTGCTTTTATCATCATGTCAGATTTGGTAAGATTTGATTGCACAGAAAATCCAAACTGACGCACACCTATACCTTTTCATGAGTCAATAAAAAAATAATATACATTAATACATTCACCAATAGAAAAGCTCTTTTCATAAGGACACTCGGCACACTAAATTTTACCATGTGCTGACGTCTGCAAAAAAAAAAAAAAAAAAAAAACCCTCTTATTTATTGACCAATCACAGGCAGGGAAAAATCTTAAAAGTTGATCCATTTCTATTCTCCACAAATGTATAAAAACACGTGAAATTTGCCTTTCTCAGCAGTGAACCACGGGTCATCTAACCATCTTACTTTCTCCTTCTTCCTCATGTACTGACAACAAAGAAAAAATATCATTAAAGAAGGCCATGGGTAGTCTAACCGGACGCCCAGTCAGGGCAACCTGTATTTTCTTACTCTCTCACCTTCTCTTTCACAGCGTATTAACCGATTCTTTCTTTTCCTCATTCTCTTGTTGGAAACAAAAAAATGAAAGGGGAACAAAAGACATCATATCTGCTTTCATTTCACACACAAGATGAACATTTGTTAGCGATATCATTTTTGCCCTTTCTTCACAAATCCATTTCATCTGACCTTAAGTGAACGTAAATGCACATTCAAAAGGAAATCTTTATACAGGACTTTCCAACATGTTACTTCAGAAGAACAAAAAACTGATGTCATTCTTGTTAATTAAATTTACACTTATTTATACAAATGAGACCCTTTTATCTTTTGTTCAACCTCCTGATTTTTTTCAAAAGTCGTGGTGGTGGGGCTTGGTTTTGTTTGACGCAAAACCATTTTGCAAATATAGCCAATGCTCCCTACAATGTGGTATTTTTATCACTGAATTATAGATAAAAACACACACACTTGATTCTAAGACATAATGAAAATAAGAATCTTGTACAGTTAATATTATATGAAACATTCTTCAGTAGGCATCAATATTTTTACCTTCTGATCCTTCTATCTACCTATTAGCCTCCTACCTCTTTTTGGCAAAGTCCTAGAGACTTTAATCAACTCTTAATTAGTTATGCATCTCATCTTGCAGGGTTTTCTTTCAGATAAGCAATATGGCTTTAGCTTCTATAGATCAAATGTTAACTATTATTGATGAAAGTGTCTATCAAACTTTAGATAAGAATAGTGAAGCTCAGGCACTTTGGATATCTTGAAGGCATTTGATAGGGTTTGGCACGCTGGTCTTCTTCACAGGTTAAAAGGTTATGACACTTGTGAACAAATTTTTGATTTTGCTGAATTTTTCTTATCAATTTAAAAAATGAAAGTTATCTTGAATGGATCTATTCATGCAGGTGTAAACCCAGGGTTCTATCCTTGGACCTACTTTTTTTCTAATTTTCATAAACACCCTTCTTGATGTTATCAGTTATCTGTAACTATGCAGATAACATAACTGTTTACTTCTCTCTTAATAGTAAGTCTGATATGTACAATAAAATCAATTTAGCAGCTGATCTTAAAAATAACCTTTAATCCTGTTGTTAACTGGGGCAAGAAATGGCTTTATAATTTTAATGGCTCTAAATTGAAACTGCTCTCTATCAATCATCTTAGAGAACTTTTTTGCTTTCCATCAGCCTGTCTGATGCTATCCTCCAAGAGAGTGAATCATTGCAGTTTTTTGGACTAACATTTTCTACTGGCATTGAATAAGTTGTTAGTGCTAATACTATCTGGTTCACTGTGTCGTGTAGGCATTTTTTCCTGCTAGAATCTACATCTTTATAAATCTACAATGCATTGTTACCACATCTGATATGATTCTTCTACCATATATTTATATTCTGGTTGTTTTTGATTAGTGATATATCAACTCCCATTGGCTATTTAATGGCAAAATCTAAGTATTTTGTATGCAATTTTATTTTATTTTTGGAGATAATTGTTTTAATGATACAAGTCTTCTTAATTAACCCATAGCTAAAGGGAGAATAGGTTGATTCTTACGTTTCTCAAAAGTACAAATAACAAACCTGACTAGAATCAAAACTCAGCTCTCCAATTAACAATTCCAAGCCATTATCTATTACACCACTCTCATACCCAAGCTTACAGCACCTGGCTTTCCCAAGTGGTCATCCATCCATCTAGACACTGACTCAGCACAACGTTGCTTAACTTTAGTGATTGTCCAGGAACTGGAGTTCCAAAATGATGTGGCTGTATTTAGAGATTTTTTATAAAATCAAAAGAAAAATTTGTAATATTATGATTCTTAACCTGATATCTTGACTTCAGTCACTTTCACATTGTTGTAACATAGCTTCCCTCTGCCTATTCTATATTTTCATGGTAACAGTTCTGATAATTTTTTTTTTCCCCTTTGGTAAGTAGACTTTATAAATTTAAGCACAGTACTAGATTGGCAGTTAGGTCTCATCATCTTACAGTTTCTCTCCATCTTCTTGCTTCCCATTCAACTTTGGTTTTAAGTTTTTCAAGATCAATGTTCTTTTATTGTCCTCACTCCTTAATGTTTTCTTTTTCTCATATTCTTCCATACTCAGTGTCTTTGGATTTATTGCCTGGCTTATGGTGAAATGATTAAAAAAAATTTTTAAAAAAATGAATAATATTAGTTATTAAAGAAATAGTTTTCAAGTAAATTCAGGATATTAACCAAATTCTAAAAGTAAATGAAGTAGTCTTTTGGCTTAAGCTTTTACAGAAAGGCAACTTTTATATTTTCTAGTCATTAACAAATTTTCTTAAATTTAGTTATTTCTTATAAAATCAATTTATACAATCTACACCTTGCTTTAAAAAAATTAAAAAATCACAAAAATGCTTTACTTGATATTGATCAAGTAAAGCATTTTTAATTTTTTTTTTTTAGGAAATTAAAAAAGAAGCAAAATCAAAGAGTGTATTCTCCATTTTATTTTGCATTTTTTTAAATTTCCTAAAAATAAAAAAGTTCAGGAAAGAAAACAGATTTTCTAAAATCTACTTTTAAAAAATAATCATGGTCAACTGTTTGGTGTTTCATTTTTTTTTTTTGTTAAAACTTAACCAAATTTGATCAAATAATGAAGCAAAGATAATTTTTTTTAAATAAAAATATTTCCATGCATTAAGGGTTGTTTTTAATCAATCTTTTGAGAATATATTAACATTAAATCAAATTTCTAATACATAAATTTGCTAAAAGTATTGCTAATGTTCACATCAAGAAATAAAATTCAAATTTATAGTAATTGTTTCTATTAAAATAGAACACCTACACACAAACACACACATCTGGAAGAGGTTAACACCCAAATTCATCTTCTCATTAAGAAAGAAAGGATATAAAAAAAAAATCCACCACCTGAAGATGCACATAAGGTTTAAATCTACATCAGTGCATTGACCAAAAGTCACAGTCTAATGGAATAAATCAAAATTTAAATTTCATGTTTACTTACAAAAAGATTTTGTTCAGTTTTTGTTTAGGAAAATACATAATTTTCTTAAACAAATGTCACCTATTTTTCATGTAAAATATGCACACAAAAAAAAACTAACCAAAAAATAGAGAAAAATAGACAAAGAACATAAAAACCACACAGAATAAACCAGGAAGATAAATTAATTACAGACAAACTGAAAATAAGTGACCGAGTCCCAAAAATAGCAACAAAAGAAGCATATGTACTGTTGAAGTACCACTAACCTGATTTTTACAGCAAATTACCCACAAGGATAATAAACCCCACCAAATCTGAAATAGGTAGGAAAAGTCAAACAATACTGGAAAGAGTCAACAAACAGATAAAAAACAAAATTAAACTAACGCAGTGGAAAGGTACGGTAGACGTAATTGAGTGGTTTGAAAAAATAAAGCCACTTTTTTGCAATTTGACATTGTGGACTTCTAACCATCAATTTCGGAGAACCTATTCAGCCTCGCCCTAGAGTTTGCTGAGTTCTACTCGGACATCACAGAGGATGAGATCAGAATTATCCGGAGCTGCAGGAAATCAGTTATAATCCACAACAACGAACAGTGGACTAAGAACTCAAAGGAGAACTTTGATTTATCAATGGATGCACTTGATTCTGCAGAAGCTTCGGATCTAACCAGATTATTCTTACTGTACAACTTAACTGCACATAAGGAAATAGAAATGAGCAGGATAGGACTGTATAGGGATGACGGACTGATGATAATTGATAAATCTACTGGAGGTAAGGTTGATAAAACCAGAAAATTAATCCATAGAGTCTTTAAATCCTTTGGCCTTAACGTAGTAATTAACCACAATATCAAGCAAGTAGACTTCCTAGACATAACATTAGGCCTAGTATCGAACACTTTCCAACCTTACATGCAAAACAACGCTAACCCAATATATATACACCCCAACCCTAATCACCCACCATCCATTATTAAGCACATCCCATCATCAGTTGAACGTCGCATTAACACACACTCATCCAACAAAGAGATATTTGATAAGCACAAGGTAATTTATAATAAAATCCTTAATGAAAGTGGGTATAAATCATCAAAAATCAGTTTTGTGGAAAAATTCGAAAGTCCAAAAAGCAGAAATAGAAGCAGGAATATAATATGGTATAACCCTCCGTTTAACCAATCAGTTAATTTCAAGCTGGGACATAAATTTCTTAAATTAATAGAAAAAAAAGAAAAAAAAGATGAATTAAAAGAAAAAAACGACCCTCTAAACTTAAAATTAAGATTAAACATACAACTTTATACAAAAAACTGATAAAATGCTAATTTGCATTTACTTCCCAAAAAATACAAATTTAGATTTCTTGAAATAACTTCACCTAAATACAATTATACTCCAAACTTGAATATATAAAAAAAAGAAGAGAAGGAAGAGAAGAAAGGAAAAAGAAAAAGAAGGAAGAAAGAGGAGAAGAGGGGTATATGTGTATATATATATGTGTGTGTGTGTGTGTGTGTGTTTTAAAAAGAACCCTAAAAATAAAAAAATATTCTATACCGAAAAAATCTAAATTGAAAAGAAAAAACACCCCACCTCTATCACGTCTATGAAAACCTAGACACAGGAGCAAAGTAAATACATGAATTAGGTCCACTAACAGCAGACATCAACCAATTAAACGATAGCCAACCATAAAAATGACCACTCAACAGCGCCCTCTTAGAAATACTAACCAAAAGATATACCCAACCAATAAAAAGATAAAACATACATTCCAACAGATAATACCATTAATCAACAATCTCACACCTACACACCAAATTCCTCAAAAGTCTAACAATCAAAACAAGACATTTACTTAATTACCAATAACCCCAACCAACCCCCACGACAACAACGAACCAAATATAAACAGAGAATGATTCCAAACCTTTATTTCCCCCGAAGAAGTGCTTAAATCCAAACACTGAAACAACCATATGATTGTAGGGAAGAGCATATTTTGAAGAAATTATGTACATGTTCTAAAACATTATATATATATATAGATATATATATATATATATACTAGCATCATAGCCCGGTGTTGCCCATGCAACTCAGAACATTTTAGTAGCAGAAGATGCCAATGAGAGGAGTAGATGGAAATCATTTACAGACAGTTGATTTCCTGCATTAAATATTTAGCGAAGAAAAAAGCTTTTTTATTTTTTGAAGTATGAAATATTAAATCTGAAAGAAAAAAAAAAAGACTTAGATTATTAAATTAACCACTGGCACTTTTTTTTACATATTTTGTTTTTGTTTGAAAAAACACATTTTTTTAAAAAATATTTTGGTTTCAAAATTACGAGGAAAAATATTCACATTTTTTTGTTGATCAAATGAATTTTTAAAACGTCAGAATAAAATTAAATATAAAGACACTTTTAAAAAAACATTTTTTTTAAATAAAAATATATTTTAGTCGCATTTGACACATGTGATTTGATTTCTGTGACATAATTTAGCAACCATCTTAGATGTTTGTTTTACAGAGCAAATGTAAACAATTGGCTCCATTGGCCAAAAAGTACGAAAGGGAAAATTGCTGAACTTAAACTAAAAAAGTATGTGTCGACCTAGCTTCTCTCATAGATGTGTGTCCCTAGAAAGTTTGAATGATGTAGCTTAAAAAATGTAGGTGTGCATAGGGAACAGTCACACACAGACTCACAGATTGCCTTTTATATATATATATATATAGATAAAACATACGGTGTAGATATAGAAGAATCCAAAGGAGTATCCTGTACATAAAGTGGTAGGATAACTCTAAAAGAGCTCTAAATATATATGTATACATAGAGAGCAAATATATGTAAAAATTAAGACACACACATTATTCCATGGTTAAGTGGAAGTATAGGCCTATTTCAGGCAAACCATCATCAGCTTCCGTCTTTATTGTACAGAAGATTTTACACAAATGAAATTCACAAAGATCAAAAAAAAAAACACAAAAACAGAAATAAAAATAAAGATCGCTCCCTTAAAAGTAGAAAATTAAAGAAAAAATTCATCATTACATCAGTTAGGCAAATACACACACACATATATACATACATAAACATAATATACACACACAACATATAATCAAAGAGCACGTGTAAGAACGGGTGTCAACTCAATGATTCTCTACGTAAGTCAGTCAGACTGCTCACATCGATTTAGAAAGAAAAAAAGGAGTTGGGGGAGAGTGAGATAGCGTTAAAGGAAAAGGGTATTTTATGAGCGTAAATGAAAAGGGAAAGAAGAGGGGAATAAATTTAAATTTGAAAGAATAGATGATAAGAGAAAATAAAAATAAAAAATATATATTAACGGTGAAAGAATAAGAAATTAGAGTCTGAAAAAATTAAGAAAATTAAAAATATTCAAGAAATATTTTTTTGTGTGTGCAAGGTAAAGTGTGGAAGATGGGAGAGAAGGAAAGGAAATTAAAGAGACATGACAAAAGACTCGAAAAAAGGTGCCAGGTTTAAAGTAGGAAGTAAAATATAGTCATATACAGCCATTTGATGACCCGGTGTCTTGGCTTAACAAAGAGGAGGAAGTAAGAAAATGCATAGAGCGGGGAAGAAAGTGAGAGAAAATGGGCGAAAAAGAGAGAGATGGGTGTGGGAGACAGCATAATTGACAAAGTGGTAGGGGTTTTAACACACTGGCCTGGAATGGGTAGTGGATAAAAAACTTGTTTTAGTGAAGTATAAAACTAAACTTTTGGCATTCTTTCAAAAGATGGTGAAATCATGTACATCGAGGTACAAGTTATTTAAATGTGCAGATTGATTTTTTTTTTTTTTGTTAAAGAAGAATTACAACCTAAATTTTAAAAAAAAAAAAAACCTTAATTAAATCATAATTTGTAGTATGAAAAAGATAAAAATAACATCCGGTATGATCTCTCTCCTGATGTTATTTTTATCTCTAATTTTTATTTTTAATTTTTATCTCTGTGCCAGGAAGAAAAGTTAACTATTATATTATTCCCAAACAAAAATGAATTACTGAATGAAAGAACAGAAATTTATGTCTAAGTGTAACCAAACTAAAATATATCTATTAGGATTATACAATCATGGATGAAAACATAACTTCTAATATTGAAAATTGTGCATTCCTAAATAATCCCCGTTATGTAAGCATTCTTGAAAAAAACTAAAAAATCAGTTATTGTAGATAGCCTGAAAACACCAGATGGTAGAAACCTGGGTTGCGTAATATAACTTGTTATATTTTTATAAAAGATTTTAGATTATTACAATGGGTAATACATATTTCACCGTGTCCTGATGTTATTATCGCGGCTTGTCAGACCCAAATGGTACAACAGTTGGTCCAAAAAATCCCCCCCCCCCCAATTTCTCTTCTTTTATTTAATTTTATACAGACGCTCACATGTCCATATTAGAATAGACATTTGTAATAGTTATTTACAAAAATTTCTCCCTCATTCAAAAAAGAACCCCAAAGAGGGAAGCAAGGATAAAGAAAAGATAGACGATTGATTAATGTAATGAAGAGAAAAAAAGGGAAAAAAGAGAAAATAAGAAAAAAGGGGAAACAGAAAAACTGAATGGAAAGCGAGAAGAGAAAAAGAAACAACAAACAGGTACAATAAAAGAAAATACACTATCACGAGAAATAAATGTTGACATCATTTCCCGTAAGAGCATCTGAAACCACCTAACTGTTCTCTTAGAAAAACATGAAAAAATTTCACTACGAAATTTAATTTCAAATATACTGGGATATATATTTACAGTACCAAAAAAATTGTACATCATAATTTTAAGACAATTTGAAAAAATAAATACTCTTACTATTATTTTAAAAATTAATGCTAATTTGTTAAAATAATTAAAATATAAAACTAATATGGAAACAGGAAAAATTTGATAAACTTAACAGAAGGGGGAAATACACAAAAAGAAAGGAAAGAAAAAAGAACTCATAATAGAACAGATTTTAAAATAATTAAAAAAAACCGTAGATCGAAACCAACGTATATAATTCATTCTTAGAAACGTAAAAATGGATTTTTACCCTTAAATTAAAATATACTGACTATAGAGAATATTTATGGTGAAAAATAAATCCTATATCCTAACATAAATTACATTATAACCACTAGTAGTAATTTATTCTAACTATGGTTAAAATAATAACTCCCAATAAGAAAATATAATTTATTAAAATACAATCTTAAAAATTAACTAAAATACTAGCAATACTAATAATAGATAATAATAATAATAATAATAATAATAATAACAAATGAAACAATAAAGAGATAACAAATATATGTATACATACATATATACACATATCTAAACTTATTTATAAATGGAACTTTGTGTGTGTGTGTGTCCATTACCTATAGACTCCGAAACAGCTGAACTGATTTTCTTGAAAATTTACAGTTGTACTATAAGATTCTGTAAGTGTTCTTAGCTAGGTTTTGTGTCAAGGCACCCTTGATAAATATGGAAAATCTTCAAAATCGAGTTACAGAAGGAATGGTCCGATTTTAATCAAATTTGATACGCTCATAGACAAAGACATAAGAAATGATATTCAGAAGTTTCAAGGTTGCAGTTCTTACAATAGTGCAGAAAATCGATAATATATATATATATATAAAAGGCAAGATTTTTGTGTGTGTGTGTGTGTGTCTGTTTATCTGCCTGTATTTTTTTCAGCCTTTTTATTTTAGTTTTTGCTTCAGGTTTGGCTCTAAGTAGGTATAATTGTAGTTCTTAGTCTCAGCCATGATACCATTTACTCAGAAGACTGACTTATTTAGTCTTCAAAATTCAGTTTACGGCAAAAATCACTCATTTGATATCGATACCAGGAAATCAAAATTTGACTTACATCCATTCATTTTTCTTTGTCTACGGTTTCGCTTTAACTGGAAACAACTATTGCTTTTTAGTCTTTCGTGCCAACATCCAAAGAGTCTGAGCTCCAGGACCATGGATTAGTTTTAAAGCTTTCATTACACCCGAGCAACACTAGGCTATACTGCTAGTATATATATATGTATTTACATACATATGCATTTATATATCCATGTATGTATCAAACAAAATTTCTCTCAGATGTAATGATAATTATAACAAATATAAAAATAATAATATTCATTCTATCACAAAAGAAGACAAAGGAAATTACAAAAATACCTATAAATATGATAATTATAAAAAAATAAAAATAAAAATATAACTAGCTTTTGCTGTAAACTAAAATTAACCTGACATGGAAAATTTAGCTGTAATATGATATTAACATACATGTCAAAATTTAACACTGAAATTTAAAATATACATAGAATGGATTTTTATAAATCCAACAAATTTTCATAATTTTAAACATTGATTTTAATAGATACTTGTATTTGAATAGATGCTCCATTTATTTATTGAACAGTATATTTATTTTCACTTACGGACCTGAATATTTTTGTATGGAACCTTTTTGTTGTAATGAAGTTATCTCCCTTTATTTGTTGCTACTCCTAGAATCGATAAAATGAAGTATTATTATTACAAGTAATCCCCCCTGACCCATTAGCACAAAATATACACCTATCCTAAAAATATTTTACCTATTCACCTTCTAAGATTTTACTTTTCAATTTTATGTTTAGTTTAAATTAAATTATTACTGACAGAATACAGTATATCCTGTTAGTAAAGGAAATGCTGAATATTTTATTATTGGTTGAATCATGTGATGGAAGGACATGGCTTTTATTATAGTATAGATTAAAATATGAAATTGTGATGACAGACGGCTATGTTTATATTAATTTTTATTAAATTCACTTTAATTGAATGTGAACATATTGCCTTCAACAAGGATTAAAAGAAAAAAATAAATTTTAGTGAACAAAAAAAAAAAAAAAAAATACTTCTTCAATTCTGACTTTTAAAAGTTAAAAGTCAGAATTCATAAAATAAATTATATTTTAAATATATATGTTACCTTTAAGGCCAAAAGTACCTACAGTCCAGGAGTGCCTGAATGTGATTGTGTATTTATTGGGTGTTGTTTTTCAATACCCATCATTAACATGATAAACTTGAGGTACCAGAAATATTACTTTGTAAACATTGTAGATTTCCAAAATCATATCTCATTACAAATAGTACCATGGGGGGTTAAAATGAAAGAAAAAAAAACTAATTAAATGCAATTTTTTTTTTATCATTCTGAAATTACAATTTCAGTTGAAGATATTTTCCAAAATTATCTTCAAATTGTTACATCAATTATATCTGTCATTGGATGTGGATGAAATATTTCAACTTTTTAATAAATTATTAGACTGGAAAAAATGTCTGAAATTAAAATCAACTTTTATCCTGAATTAATGGAATTAATGTATTTAAACAGTGTTTAAATCAGTCAAAATAAGAACCATGAACATCTATATATTTCTGCCATTGACTTACAAGGTTATGTATGCCTTTATCATAAACTCTAAAAGGTTTTTCTTTGCAATGCAATGTCTTTTGATTTCTCAAGATGCTTGAAAAAGTGGTAGTCAGTGGGTGAGAGATCAGGCAAATATGGTGGATGTGACAAAATTAGTGAGCCTCTGCAACCAGAATTGCAGAATTGGACTTTGTTGATTAATTAGTGCTGATCACATTTTGCTTAACTGAATGTGCATTTCAGCCAGTTGCTGGCAATAAGTCATCATAATTTTCTGTAAGTGCAATTTCAGTTTTGGAAAATATTTGGGTGCCTTGAGTCATACTCTGTTTTAAATTAGATCTTTTTCTGATTCACTCGACATGTTGGCCAGATGTAAACACTAAGAAAGTGAAAATAAGAAAAAAGTCACTCTTCACATCCAGCCTACAAATCCCCTCAATAAAAGAATTTATGTGTGTGTGTGTATACACTGCTTATATACACGTTAAAATTTCCCTTTGATTCTATGCGCCTATGGCTTAGGGTGTAGCGACTCCAACTGAAACCAGATCAATCGAGTTTTCATCCCGGCCAGAAGCAAGTGGATGTGTCTAGCCACATTGATGAGCAGTGATATAGTGAAGCGGGCTTGTATGTGGATGGTTATATATATATATATATATATATATATATATATATATATTGTTGGTTGGTTGGTTTTTGGTCATAATTAAATTAGACTAGTACCTGGTTGTATTAAGTGTTCAATACATTTATATTGTAGAACTTTTGAATATTTTTCATTCGAAAATGAGTCATTAACCTAGGTTTCAATCTTTCAGTATGTTCAGGTGATTTACATTAACTATCGATTCTGTTTTTCAAGCACATGAACGGGGATTTTTTATGAACGCGAGACTGGAATTTTCAAACAACCAAAAATTTTCAAAATTAGGGTGGAGTTATTTAAGGATCCTACAACACTTTCATCCATGTTTGCATGATCCTAGTATGTATTTATAGGTATGATTACATCTGGGCATAATTTTCAATCTTTCATTTAGTAATTTTTTTCATTCCGTTTTCACAATTTACTAAACAAAAACTTTTGGTTGTTCAAAAATTCCAGTCAATCATCCGCAAAAAAATCCCTGTTCATACACTTGGGGGGGGAAAAAAAAAGCGGAAAAATCAGTTATTGTAAATTGCCTGAAAATATCGAAAGTTTGAAAGTTGCAGAAATAAACACAATATAAAAGGAACCAATTATGAATATTGCTTGGAAAAAAAGGGAGATGAGTTATGCTTTTATGAACATAACGTCACCCACAGCACTGAAGGAAGTTGTGGTGAATGGGCAAGCCATCAACGTTAACACCTGTGACCTCGATCAACTAATCTGACACACATATCAACTCCAAGTCCTACCAATTCTCCCCTTCCTCCAAGTCACTTACCCTGCCCACAAAGAGACATTCCATTTTGATCTTCTGTATTATATTCTGAACAACCTAATAATTGCTACAAGATTTACCCGTAAAAGTCTCATGGTTTCCTATGTGAATTTTCGAATGAATCTTAATTCTTAAGTTTATGATTGAATAAGCTCATGGCAAGTCCCACAACTATAAAATAACTGTAGGAATTTCACTGTTGCATCATTAAATATTTGAGCTTAAAAGTTTTAACAAAATATTATAATCATAAATATGACTGCAAGTCATTTAAATTATGAGGGTACAAACAAAAAAATTTAAAAATTGACAAAGTTTTTTTTATTTATTTTAAACATGGAAATATTGTCTCCTTTATTTTTCCTTTCTTTCATTCTTTCTTTTTCTCATTGAAACTAAATAGGATGTCTTTCCTTAGAATGTAATCGTTCATTATTTATGAAGTACTAGCAGGACATAACATACATGCTAAGGATATAACAGTAACATGTAAAGTGATTTTTCCCTTTTTTCTTGCATTGTGCTATAATTGCCAGCATCTCCATCCAATTAATCTGGCACTGGAGAATGTTCTGACGCTCTGCCAAGACTGAGAACTTGAGAGAAAAAGTGGCTCAGTGACTTCATGGTATGAAATTTAGCAGTGACCACTTTTATTATGTAAGGCCAATATTTGAAAGGAAATGAGAAATGTTACCAGAACATCAAAATAGCTAATGAAATTCATAACTTATTTGCAGCTTGACATGAAATTAACATATTTCATGTTAAATAAATTTTTAGATGATGCTAACAAGTTGGCAATTCCCCTTCTGAAAAATTCATTTAAGACTTGAAGTGGATAGGATTAGAGATATTCTTACTTGTAAAGAAATAGCCCCTATGTTTTGTCAAAATCTATAAAAATCTTTAAAATTTCATTTGACTACTTGGGTGTCCTGATTAATCAAGCAGGGACACATACACAAAAGAATAAAAGCCATTTTATTTATATTCTAAGAACTTAAAAACAACCAAACTTAAGGCACAAAAGAGATGAGAAAGTATTTAAAGCAAGTGGAAGTATCATGTTCATCATGGACTAACAACAACTGGAATGGATGACAATAAGGACTGTATCAAACACCCATTTCTTAATTTACAAACTAATTTCTAACATTGGTTAAACCTTAAATAGTAAAGCTTACTTTAAAAATATATTTTTAAAGATAATAATTTCACAAAATCTCATATCCACTTAACTAGCTAGTTATGTGGGAGGTACTTCCAATACTGAGATCACTATTGATATAACAATATAACAGTATGTATTTTAATTATTTGTGTCCCAATTTTTCCATACACTGTCTTGCATAATACATAAAACTGTAGCTGGTGAAAACTAAAAATAGAAACAAATTTGGAGAAAAAAGTGCAAGATAAACACCAATAAAAAATTATCTTTAAAATGATCATAAATTTTGACTATATATATATATATATATATATATATATATATATATATAAAAGAAAAGCAAGGAAGGGTGGAGAAACTTTTTTTTTATTTTCATGGATTACTATATTTGCATTGTGTTTTGACTAAAATGACTGGAAACAAAAATGGCAAAAGAACTTTTTGCTTCATAAAACAAAAATATTGGTTATGTAGGAGGGGGAGGTAAAAGTTATGTAAAAAGAAAAAGTGAACCAAAGTTTTTAGAAATATGAAATGAAAGAGGAACTTGTAAAGACAAAAAAGAAGAGTAACTATAGTCAAGAGTCACTTCTTTTCTCTCTTGTATTTTTTCTTTTTTGTTAATAGTCTGAATGATCTCATAAAAAAATATGTAAAGCTGTGTAATGACTGGTTGGAGTGTGTGTATATGTTTGGTTATATATGGGTGAGTGAGCAAGCAGACAGGTCCTGATGAGGTGAAGATAGAAGATGGGATATTTTATTTATATCCAGTCACACATGGAATAATTGAGTAGGATGAAATAAAGACATGTTGCTTCTTCCCTTTTTAGTTGAATTTTTTTTTCTTTTTTTTTTTCTAAATTAAGTGACAATGAATTATTTTAATGGGCGGTGATTAATTTTTTATCCTTTTTCTCAAAACTTTTTCCACTTCTTCAATGTAATACCAATTCATTAAGTGGAAAAGCCTAACTGATACAATAAGGGAACAAAACGATTCTTGGAAATGTTCAAGTCCTATTCTGAATTCCCTGAATTTAATTATTTTTTGTTTCTTTCCTTTCTTTTTGAAGTAGTGATCTTGAAATTAATTTCTGTTGGAATATTTTTTTAAGTTTTGAATTTCTTAATGCAAGTAAACAATTTGCTTTTCTTCTAAGCCTTTTCAAATTTCATACCAAGAAATCTTCACATAAAATCATAATTACAGCTCCATGTTATGACATACCTTTCATTTGTATATCAATATATATTTGATTTCTTAGGCTTTTTTCTTTGATATTGGGGGCGGGGGGGATGAAACAGTTTTTATTTACTTATCAAAACGTTTCTTCTTGAGAGAGAGGGAGAGATAAAAGATATTTTCTAGTTTGTCTGTAAGTTGTAATATGAAAATTGTAAAGAGCTCCTTGTGCTCAGCCAGTTTTTGGCAATGGTTAAATGCCAGTTCAGATATAAAGACTGTGAAATCTTAAATGTGGATGATGTTTCTTGTTTTGACTGAAGTCTGGATCTTGTCCAGTAAATACTTGATCACTTCTTCCTGAGGCGCGTTCTGCGACGGACCTAAGTACAATAAAATAAAAAAAAGTTTTAGAATCAAAATTATCATTTTATGAAAAATGAAAAGAAATCTATTGCTGATAGACTTCAAAGATGCACAAAACATATAAGGCAACAATGTAACATTTTACAAAGTAAATAAACAATTTTAAATAACTTAACCCCAATTCTGCTTTGTCACACAGAATTAAAATGAGGAAGTGCAAAAATTATACAAGAATTGCAATAGCAAATTTCTACATTGAGATGTTAAGAGAGATTGAATTCAAAGAGAGGGATGTAACACACCACCTGATAAAATATCACAGACATTCATTAGAAAAGGTGATTTGTGTTCACCATAACTAAAAAAAACTTTAATTACAGTATGCCTGGTTTAAAGGTAATTTCCTGAAAAAGGGAACACTGTCTCAGCACTAAAAATTTGTGGAGACTGGTATAAGAAAAGTTAATAGAAAGAAAGATGAGAGCTTAAAGATTAAAGGCATAGAAGCATTGGAAGTAGCAACTAACTAGTAACTTGTTAAAATCAATATTCATTTGGTATTTCTAAGTTTATAATCATCAGACGTTTACTTCACATTGTTGTAGAATGTGCATTAACAAGGTATTGTCATGTTAATTTTTTCAGCCTATGATGTCTCAAGGCATGTTAGAAGAGAACCCTTGGAGATTTTCCTGCAGTAGATTGCCAGTTCTTTGTGTGTAAACTGGTTGCCAACCAAAGCTATATATATTTCTAAGATAACAAAATGTTATTCAAAAAGATTATTTTAATATTAAATGAAAATTGTTATTTGATATTTTGAAAACAAATCAAATAATCATGAACTGATGCTGTTAAAAAAAAAAAAAAAGTCAAAAGAAAACTAGTATTTTTTTTTTCATTTTCTCATTAGAACATAAAAGGAATTTAATGACGTCTAATCAATGTCAACCTTAAATTTAATCTTTATTTAAAAAATCAGTACACCTGATGCTTCACATTTCTGCTTATTTCTGTATTTCAAAACAAAGATAACTTCTTAATACTTCTATTAAGAAGTTATCTTTGAATAAAGTTCCAATATCAATTAAGGTAATTATTTCTTTTTTAAATGCATCAATTGCAAAGTTATGAAAAATATATTTTTTAAAACTGTGTGTGTGTGTTTGTTTGAATTTTACTTAAAAAAAAAAAAAAATACAGTAATGAAACTTTTGAAGTATAAATATCTTCTATCTACATTAGCATTTGTTTTCTTTCCTCCTACCTTTTCTAATTGAGTTCATGACAGGCATTTTACAAGGCTGGCCAATCAGAAAAAATTTCAAAATAAATTCTATTTTTTGGTCGGATTTTGGAAAGTTGATCTTACTAAAAAAAATTTTTCAACACTAACCCATAAGAAAAATTTTGTTATAAGCTGTATTGTTCCTAATTTTAATTCTGTATGCCTACTGTATCTGTAATTTTATAAAAGCAGAAGCGAGCAGCCAACATGTTTGTAAGTATCAAACATATATCATTAAATCTGCAACCAACTAAATGACATGCAAAGAACAGAAGCAAAGAACTAACAGAAAATAGTCCAATTTAAAATTCAGAGATCAGTAATTAACAAAATTAAGTATTTCAAAGATTAACAAATTTATACCTCTTAAGAATATTCATTTGCAAATATAAATGACAATATTAGAATAGTTAAAGTTACTTTTAAATAAAGTAAAAAATTTTCAAAAGGTATAATAAAAACAGCCATAAAAGTTTTCAAGGGTTATAAATTTAAGCCAGAATGTAAGCAAAATGAAGGTCAACTGAAATAGCAATATCTTTAATAGTAAAATGAAAGTATTTTACTATGTTCATACAAATTTGCCTAAATAGATAAAATACTCATTCAATTGAGGATTTATGAAATTGCTTAGTATACAAAGCCAAGTTTCATGGAAATACAAATGGGATAATGTGAGGAATTTTAAAATCAAAACACATGCACACTGCTTTTTCACAACACTTTGATATTTTCCTTTAAAAAAAAAAAAACAACTATAACATGAAGACAACCAAAATTCAACTTTTAGAACTATGATTCACAAATATTTAAAGACAATAAACAGTAAACTAATGACAGAGAAAATTCAAGAGCCTACTTACGTAAATAATAAAGTCAGTGTAGACTCAGATATTCTAATACATTTGGTAAAGAAAACAATAGTAAAAAATTTAAAAAAAAAAAATCAACATTTTTAATATATACATAAACTCAAAGGTACTAATAGAGTGAACAATAGAAAGACCAATTTAAATAAAAAAAAATGATCAACAAAAATCATTGGCAGAAATCCCATTAGCCATATTCCTATATAAGCAGCACCAGGAAAGTGTTTTATGCTTCAAGCAGCCTTTAATTATATTAAGCATCTGTGTTATAGTGGCAAATGAGTAAAAAGCTGAGAAAGAAAGATTTTGAATGTGAAAGATCACACTTAAAAAGATCATAAAATAATGCAGAATAGTCTGCGCAGAATGGACAAAAACCTCATGCAAAAATTTAATAGGGAAAATTGCTTTTCAAACAGATGACATGCTCTTTAATTAAACAGCAAATAGAAGCAAGGGCTACATGTCCAATAAAAATTTTGCCAGATTTAAATAAAATCAATTTTATTTTTCTATCATAAAAAAAAATATTACTTTATATAGCACATTGTTTTAAACAAATGAAAGTTAAAGAAACATTGGAATAAATTTCCATTACTTCTAAATCAAAGTACTTTTAAAGAATAATTGAAAATTTAAAAGTCAATCTTGAAAATTTTTTTTTAGATCTTTACATGGCTACTTTCAATATTTTATTTGGAAATGGATTGTAGAAAGATCTGGCATTAGGTTTAGATTGCAGAAAAACAAGCTAAAATTCTTATATAACAAAGCTAACAAATATAAAGAAAAACAGTTAGAAAAAGGTTTTGTATTATCCAGAAATAAGCAATACACTGGTGGGGGAAAAAATTCTTTCATACAAATTTAATGAGAAACCAGATTTCTGGCATTATACATTTTTTGTATATAAAAATGCAAAACTTTTTTTGTACTGAAAATGACAAAATATCTATTCTAAGAAAAGAAGAAAATAGTTAAAGTATCACACATCATACAATTATATTGTGACAAGTTTAGTTCTGAATTAATATCTTCAAACAAATTGGTTTCTTGATGAAATCAATTCTACATACAAGGAGAAAAATAAAATTTACAAATTCTTGCTACAGTTTACATAAAATTATTTCACATATAATGTAAAAAGGAAAGCTTACAAAATAACATAAATTTGGCTAAAATAGGCACATAATATTCTACCTACCAACTTTATAACAAAAAAACAGTAATCAAAACAAAACTACATTAAATGTGAAGCAAGTATATACAAAACAAACTGCAAAACATGTCCCATCAAATATATTGAGGAGACATCTAGAAATTTAAATAAAGGATTAACATGGGACAATTCCATTACAAAACAATACACAATGCATTTGCAATTCATAAGTGTGTGACCATAATTTCTAGAAAGAATGTGGTTCTGATTAAAAGAAAAATATTTAGTATGATGAAAATGTATTGAAAGTATATTAATTTCAACAATCTTCTAAAGTAAATTTGATTGAGATGGGTTGATTTGAAGTTTTGAAATGTTTAAATTTAATTTTTTGATAACCATTATATTTTTAATGTTTTCATCTTGTGGTGGAAGGGAACCATACTTGTCTCCTCCCCCTCTCAAACTACACAACTGTATAAGAAAGGATCAAACTTTACACATGGGCACTAATCAAATGGCACTGAATAAGGTTTTACTACAAGCTTAAACATTCATTTGTTTTCTTAACAATTTATCCAATGCAATTATAGACAAGTATCTGAAGCCTGAATGCTTACACTTCAATACATCTAGTCCAGATACTACTAATAGTACCACTTAAATTTATTCAACTGCTTTCTTGTTGCAGTGCTAGAAACATACTTGTCGATGAGAATATCAGGGAGCAAAAAACAGTCTATTATTTCACTGTCTTCATATGGATTTACAGAAATATTTCTTTTCCAGCACTATGAAATTGCTGTTGGCATTTTAAAAGAAATGCTTTTATATATATATGAAAATATGATTTGTGGTACAAAAATTCATTACCACTATAAATAAAAAAAGAAATTATTTTTATTACCACCTATGATGATAATAATAGTTTAAAAAAAAAATGAAAAAATAGCCAGCTAACCAGTTTCGCACCTTGCTCAGCAGAGCTAAATAAATAATTGTTTAAGAAACAGAACAAGATTTAAAGGAGAGAGAAAAAAAATTAAAAATGGAAATGAGTTGGAGGCCAAATAAATAATGTTCCCCTTGTTTACACAGAGAAGGTTTTAATGATTAAAAGAAAAAATATATATATATATAAACTTAATTTTTACTAATCACATACTTACCACTAAGCGACAACAAGCAGGCAAAAAATTTAGACTAGTACCTACAAGCCCTGATGACACTAAGCCAGGATTGCAATTTTAAGGCAGTGACAGCAGAACAAGCCAAGAATAAATTTTATAACAGATACCTTTATTAATAGAATATTGTCTCACAATGTAAAACAAAGGATATTTGAAAAATAAAATTTAAACATGACAACAGCTTACGACTAGGCTATCTTCTTAAACATGGCTTAGAGACAATCTGCATCTTATATGCAACCTGAAAATGAAGTTACATTAATCCCATCCACTCCTATTTCCGAATTCTCAAATATCTGTAGTTTTTATTCTTCCCAGAATACTTAATTTTATTTATTTTTTTCCCAAAATTTCTTGTTTCTGCCCCCACAGTTCAAGGGCCCTTTTCAAACAACATGTTTCTGCTGTTTCAGCATAAATATTTCTGTGGATTTAATTTTCAAGTTTGTTTATAGTGTACTGCACTAATGTACAACAAGTCAATCTATTCCTTCTCCAGTTTTGCTAGTAACCAATATAGTATCAACTAAGTCTCTTAAATGCCTTTCAAAGGTCATCTTGGGGGTTAAAATTAAAGGATAACTATCAATGCTTAAATTGATACAGGAAGCTAACAAAGTTTTGTAAATGCTGGAAAACTAGTGGAAGATTATACATTCTTTATAGTAATATAACTATGGCAAACACTTCACTAGCTTCACAAATTCCAATTATTTCTTGGTCAAGTAAAACAGAATACTTTTAGTAATATTAAACTTCTAATAATGCAGATCCTATACTGTGATGCCATACTATTTCACAACATCGTCAGCCAGTGTTAAACTCTCTTTTGGGGGCCCCAAATTGGTGTTAGATATTTGCAGACTGCTCGTTATAGACATACTTCTTTCTCTTCAATAATTTAACTACAGACTAAACTAGTAAGCATCAAATTCAGGAAATATTCTTCTGAAGACAAAAGATTTATTCAATTGGAAATATCTAGAATGCTAAGAGAAGGAATAATTGAAGAAAGTATATCCCTGTGGATATACTGTGGATTATTTGCAAATAACAAAAAGAAAATGATTATACATAGTCTACAATTGTTCTAATGAAGTCTCATCATTTTGCCGTTTTTTTCTAATAGTTTCTTTTTTTGTACGTCTCACCTTTGGAACTCTTCAGGTTTCTTGTTTCCCTACCACCTACAATCTACAAAAATTTAAATGAAATATCAATTGCCATCTTTTGCCTTCCTGCATTCTGTTCTTTTATTATATTTTCTATTCGCTAAAGTCTTCTTATTCTTTCACCCCCAGTAATTTCTTGCATCTTGCCTGGAAGAGGAATGGGAGGAAATGATTATAAAAATTTAGTATAAACTGATTTACACAAATGGATGCCAATCTGCTACCCTGTATTGACAAGATCATTGATAAAGTCAGAAAATACAAAAATTTTAGCACACTGAATCTCAAAAGCACCTACCACCCAGTAGAAATATATCTGAAAAAAAAAAAAAAAAAAAAAACAAAAAAAAAACAAGCCTTACACAACTTTTGAAAAGTGTGTTTAAAATAAACAATGAAAAACTGCAAACTACTTATGCTTATATGGACAACATAATGGTATACAGCCTTGACGAAATTGATTGTGATTGCAATATGAAGTGGTTCATGGCAACTGTTGAAAAATAAAGCCTCACACTAAACAATGATAAGTGTTCTTATGGATAACCTACTAGGATGTGTCATCAGCAAAACAACTATGACGCTGAATCCTGAAACCACTAAGAGAATAACTGATCTCTTTATGAGAGGTCATGAGTATATTCACACATTATTCCACCTGGGTAGTTTCATTCTCTGAAAAACGCTTAATACCAGTTTCCCCTCTAACTCCTCCTGTCAAAGAAATATCACCAATTATGGTATCGCTGTAGTAAATTACAATATTTCCCTTGCAGTAGAAACAAACATCTCCAACTGTGCTATTGCTGCCTCAATGAGTCCAGTTTCCCAGTAGCATACTTCTCAAGAATATTATGAACATGGCAATATTACTTTGCCACTTGGATTAGTAACAGACCAAAAGCCTGTAGAATTTACGTTCAACCCCAAGATTATTAAGCAAATAAGAAAATAACCATATGGAGAATTGAGTTTTCCTGCTATCATTTCATGGCATCTATCATCCAGGCAAGGAAAGTACAATGACTGATACTCTCTCAAGTAAAGGGTGCTGAAGATCTAAAAATACACGGAAATTGCGTTCCCCATTGATCACTAGAATGCTACATGTAATCTATAATTAAAATCTGTTCTCCATCAAGGATGTCAAGAGGATTATGAACAACTGTCAGACATGTTTAGTGATAAAATCCTATTCTACAATCTCAAACCAGAAACCCTCATGAAAGCCATGCAACCTTTTAAAAGGCTAGACTTAGATTTCAAGTGGCCACTATCAAGTAAAACTGAAACAAATATTTTTTAATGATTGTCAACAAATACTTTATGTTCCCATTTGATTTTCTGTGTCCTGATGTTCCAGCTGAAACTGTCATATAATATTTCTTCTCCTTATTCTTAATTTTTGGGGTACCAGCATATATCTACACAGATTAGAGAAATGTGGCAGTGAGTTGAACCACACCATATAATCACCACAGTAACAGTCTGTGTGAACATTATAATGGAATACTATACAACTAATGTCCACAAACCACAAATACCCTATTACCCATGGGGAGAGTTTCTGCTGAGGCCTTGAACACTACCAGAAATATTGTACACAAGCATTAATGCGACAGTGCATGAAAGATTTTAAAATTCTCCAGAGACTAAGCTCTGCTGAGATCTCTCTTCATTGTGGTTCTCACAACCAGGACTTGTTTTGCTAAAAAAGGCATGTCCATCAAAACAAATACAACTCACCAGTTAGCAGGGAGGAACTACTGGAAACCAAACCACATCATGCTCTAATTTGAGACTTCAATGGGAGATCTGGCATCTGTTGAAGGGGTACCAAACCCACAAGAAGACCCCACTAATGCTATACTACTTGTTGATTCTTCCAAGGAGAAAAGTCCAGAAGATTGAAACAACTGATATCAACACCAAATCAAAAGCACTCAAGCTCTTACAGCAGGTGATTCACTTTCACACTGAATGTCCTACAGAGTTAGGACAAGATATTTCAGGCTACACTCTGTAGGGCCTGAACAGGAACTACCATATTATAGATGGACGCACAAAAAGTCCTGTCATCTTACATGTTTAATAGACTTGTCTCATTAACTGACTTTAATGTTTCAAATCAAATTGCTTAACAGAGCCAGATGCTTGATAAATCTACTGAAATTATTATAAAATCTCATTTATACACCTCAGAAAAACACTAATCATAATTCCAAATTCTTACTTATTTAGAGCTCCATCAAAAATATAAGATTTAAATTCAGAACCAGTTAAAAATGAATTTTTATTTTTTTTATATCACAAGAGAGAGAGAGAGAGGTACACATTTTGCCATTATTACAAATTCCCCTTTGTAATATTTAAATTATTTATTTCAAATAACTTATTTATTCAATGGGGAAAAAAAAAAAAAAAACTTCTTCAATGTAAACTTGATAAAGAGTTTCAAATGACTACATCTGACTGGTTATCTGTCACCTTTTTGCTTTTATCATATTTATTTCTTAATTTTCATAGACATTTTTGTTTTCCTTTCTTTTTATTAACTTTTCTTTAACAAAGACTGGCAATAGAAGCTTTTACCACTACCCCAGTCAAGAGCCTGTATATAGAGGCACACGAACCCCCACTGGTAATGAGAAGAGAAAAATTGACATTACAATATTATATCAAATTAGCATCATGTCCCTCAAATTCTTCATACAAGTGCATCTTTCACAGTTTTGTTTGAAAAAAAAGTCATCAAACCATATGGACTATGGACTAAACAAGCTAAAGATGAAGCCAAAATTCATAATTCACAAATTTGTTAGCCTGAAATACCCATCTTGGTTGGCAAAACAACCAACAATAATATTTGACTTAATCAAGTACTCAAAAGCAAAAACCAATCCAATTATATACCATGAAGAGCTTCAAAGTCTTAAAGACAAATACCAAAACTACATGAAAATATATACAGATGGATCCAAAGTTAGAGATAAAGTTGCATGTGCAGCAGTGCACAACAAAGACAAACTTAAAAAGACTCCCTGATAAAGCATCAATCTACAGTGCTGAAGCATCAGCCATAGAACTGGCATTGAATATAATTGAAAACAGTGAAGAAAAGAAATACATCATCTTTACACTAGTAACAAATTACATGCAATAAATCAGAGAAATAAATGACTCCAGTGAAATGACTAGAAAAGAACAAGTAACATCATCAAGACTCCGTGTGGGCCACTCGACCATCACCCTTTTCTTACCTCCTTAGGAAGGAAGCAGTTCCAATCTGTATACCGTGCTAGGTGGCCCATACAATATGCCACATTTTAACAAATTGTTTAAACTTAAAGCGAACTCACCAAAAGTACTACAAAGAAACAAACCTAAAAGAAGTATTCCTCTAAGTAAAACCTTCAAAAATACTCAAATATATACGAGAAGCTGGTTTCTATAACAAAATCTAGGAAAGATTGAAATAGCCACAAATATACCAAGTATATACCTCCATGAAACTGCTTACTTCAAGAGGTCTACCCAAACCAAGAAGCACACGTAACTAGATTCTTTCAAAGTCACTCAAAACCATTTTTGGCATAAAATGACCACTAAGGTTGGAATGCAGTTAAAACAAAACAATCAATCAAATTTTTAACAAGAGTATAATTAGTCTTTTCTAGTCATACTGTGTCAATTTCTATTAATAATAAAATTAAATTTTGCTAATTAAATATGGATTACTTTGAAGTGTCTTTATTAGAATTACTTTTTATCTTTTATTAATTTTTGCTCACTTGAAAAGAATCACAAAATTTTACCAATGTAATTTTATTTAACCAAAAAAATCATGACAGCATTAGAATTAGTGTGTCTGTAATATTATTTGACGAGTGGTTAAATATTTTTGTACAGTTTGAAAATATTTCTAGCAAAATATTTATCAGCTAACAAAAAAAGAAAGGAAATGATTGCAGATTAAAATAAATTATTGATATATGAAAATTAAGCATAACTTTAAGATCTCAAAATGTTTTTGGCAAATTTAGTGTCACAAAACTGTCAGACAACTACATTAGTGTCACAAAACTGTTAGACAACTACATAAATTATCTAACATATCTAATGTTTTCTTTTTACAATTACTTTTAGTAACTATTAATTTCAGCAATTGCAAAAAAAATTTTTTTTTGAAATACAGAATTTGTCTTCTAAATTTGAAAACTGCTTATTTCAACTCTAGTTGTTTGTTTCTTTAATGCTGAGGTATGAGATAATACACTTTATTTTCTAGATGAACAAGAGCAAATAAGAAACTGACAAAGTAAAATAAAATATATAGTAATTGTGCTGTCTAACAATCAAAATGCATTATATATCCACTAAGCGCTTAGTAGCAAATGCTAAACAGAGGTGCTACAGAACCATAACAGGCATCTTTCATATAGACCACATAACAAATGGTGCAGTGTGAAACAGCATCGGTTAAGAAACAGGCCTATTGGAAGACCTTATATCATAAAAAAAAGTTCAAATAATATAGATATGCCAACCTTTCCACTGCCATTCTACAAGATTCCACCTCAGTAGTGCACAAAAAAAATAAAATAAAAAAATAAAGAAATATCTGTACTCTGACCCGGTGAAAGAGATGAGTGACAAGGAGAAATTAACTGATACAAGATATACTCTAGCAGGGATAGTGAAATGGGAACAATTTACACCTGTTACCTGAATAAAGGGTTACCACAATGATAGGCACTTAAGAAAGTTAAAGGTTACAACAGGTTATAACAACAAAGATAAAGACATTAATTCAAATAAATCACAGTATAGCACTGAATTAAATTTGTTAAACTCTTAATGGTATTCAATAACAAAAACTTTTTGGCTAAACCAATATTTTGTCCTATTTCATGAGGTGGAGAGTGAGACATGAAATAAAGATCCAACAATTCACCAAGTTATTAAAAATTCAAACTGTTATTCTGATTCGTTATTTTCTTCATCTTTAGAGCTAGGATCTGCCATGACACAGGGTAGAATTCATCTCATTCTTTAAGATATTGAATCTGGTAAGTGTTGTATCACCAAGGTGGTAGGACAATACTCAGATGACGTGTGCTGAGTATGTACAACACAATATTCGTGTTAAGAGATATTAATACAAATAAGACAATCACCAGAAGACAGAACAACAAATAGCAGAAGAATGGAGAGATTAAGTCTTTAGAGTTGCAGAAAGCACAGTCCGATAGTAATCATCAATGACACTCTGAAATACATCCCAGACTGGTATTAGTCTTTATTTTTATAGCTACCTCTGTCCACAGACCATTCCATTCTTGAGGGTGCTAGAGGGGTGTTAGTTGCTCTACGACAGTAAGAGTTGTTATGTATTGTTTTGGTGCTTCTTGCATTCTATCAAGATATGCTTGATAGTGAAAAATTTGTTTGCAGTGGGTACACAGAGATGTAGTTTCTGCCTTGAACATGTGTGTGTGTGTGTGTGTGTGTGTTATTCTGTTGAGCAATATGTCTTGTCACTACAGTCAACAAATTGCTCTATGTTCTTTCTTATTTCTGGTTAATGTTCATATAGTTTATTGTTTGGGAACATGTCCCAAATTGCTTGCCATTTTCTTTTGATGCGTTGTGTAATTTTGTTTTTGTAATCTGTATATGGAAGTTTGATATTGGTATTTTTCATTTTTGTTGCCTCTTTTGCCAGATTGTTGGCTTCATGATTTCCCTTGATGCCTATATGGTTAAGAATCCAGGCCAATATTTTCTTGTTTTATGCTTTATTAACTGATGACAGGTTCCTAGGATTTCTTAAATATAGGGATAATTTGTTTTCTTTTCTTTAATTGCTGTTAAAAATAGATAGGAAATTTATAATATTCTCAGACATCTTATCTTCTGAATTGTCTATAATTTTAAGTGTCTTGTTGTCCAGCTGTATAGAGGGATGCATTATTTGGTAGCTTGATTTGATTATGAATTTAGTTGTTTGTGGCTGCTGTGCCTATTCTATCTAGTATATTTTTATCCATCTGTGCAAAATGGTATATATAGTCACAATATTTGTCTCTTCTCTGTACATACTTTTGTTGATTGTTTGTCTGTGTCAATGGAGATCGTCCATAGAGCTACCTTATTTATTATGACTGGTGTTACATTATCAGGATGTGTTTGTTTATTTTAGTATTTTGTTAATTCAAAGTTCAAGTAAAGTGATGGCTGTTGGTTTATTTCTATAGAAATGGATATATTGAGTTTCGTGTGTTTTTTGGTATGCTAAGTTATTTGGGTGGATTGTAGTTTTAAGACATATTGAAGTGATAATTTTTCTCATCTGCAATATAGGTAGTTCATTGGTTTCTATATAGAGATTTTGAATAGGTGAGGTCTGGAAGTTCCAAGACCTTGATTTTGTATGGTTTGTAGTTTTTTAAGATAGGACTGAAGTGTGGCACTGTAAATAATGCATCTATAGTCTAATTTTGATCAGATGCGTAATTTATATATTCTGAGCATTATTTTTTGGCCAGCACCCCAATTCAGTTTCAAAACTTTTTGGCATTTTTGTTTAAAGTAATCTACGTGCACCTTGAAGTTAAGTTTGCTATCTACTATGATTTCTAGATATTTTATTTGTTGGACTGAGGTAGTAGGCTTGTTTTTATTTTTTCAGAAATGAATACAGTTTTTGTTTTGGAGAAATGGAATCTATTTTCATTTGTCAATACTGTTTAAATGTATCTGTACATATCTTTCAAGGGAATGCATGTTTGTGATGAGTATGATATTGAGAAATCATCTACATATATGAATTTTTCAATTCCTGTAGTACTGGTTTTAATAATTCTATTTCGTACTTTGAATGTTCAGTTTGAGAGAAAATTTTGAATTAATATAGCTATTCTTCCTTTTATTCCCATCTTGTGCATGTTTTCTAGGATACCATACTTCCATGTGGTGTTATAGGCTTTTTCAAAATCAAAGAATATTGATACCACGTGAACAAAGCTATCATGAATAAAGAATTCTAGCTCTACAAGTTGATCATTACTTCCTTGGTTTTTCCAGAATCCACTTTGGTAGTTCCAGGTACCTCATTAGTCAATCATTTACCATTCTTTCCAATGTCTTGCAAATGCAACTTGTTAGTGCAATGGGTTGGTAGTTTGTTGGATTGGAATGGTCTTTGTTGGGTTTAGGAATTGGAACAACAAACTCAAGCTACAAATTTGAAAAATTGTTTGAACACCATATATCATTGAAGATCTAAAGAAATATTAAAAGAGACTTTTCTGGTAAGTGTTTAAACAATTGGTAATGAATTTCATTTGGAACGGTTGCAGAGTTTTTACTTTTGATTATGGAGTCTTAATTCCACCATAGTAAAGAGAATATTGTATTCTCCTTTATTGTTTGAAGTGAATGCAAGTTTTTCTTATTTCATAATGTTTTTATATTTTTGATATCAGAGTGTAGTGATTTGTTGAGGAATTTCTTTGAAATTCTGTAGCTATTAGGTTAGTTATTTCTTTTTATCCAGTGCATTATCTCCATTTGTTTCAATAAAGTGGACTGTTGCAATTTGTGTTTTTGTTTTTCCATTAATTTTCCTTATTATTTCCCATGTTTTATTTTTTGAAGTTTTGTTTAGTTTGGAAATATAGTTTTTGCCAAGATCCTCTTTTGGATCTTTTAATTATACAGTGTGCTTTTGCTTGAGCTTGCTTGCTTGTAGTTTTGTATGTCGATTGTGGTTGGGTTTTGTAAGAATATCTTTAGCATTTTTTTTTCCTGATTTCAACCGCTTCTCTGTATTCTGCTGTAAACCAGGGTTTTGATTTGGTATGTGGTTTAAAAGAAGATCTGGGTATTTTTTTGTTTTGCTATTTGTGTTTAGATGTGCGTTGTGGTGCAGTGGATATTGGCTTGAAACGAGAACCGAGTTTGAATTTCAGTTGAATTCATTGCATTCATTTATCCGCAAATACCCTTTGGAAAGATATTAATCCTTCTCTTCTCTCACCAACTATGAGTTAAATAGCAAGACAGATTGGGTTCTACATCCTTGGTTGGAAACCAGTCTACCACATAAAGTAATGGCAACCTACTGCGGGATAATCTTCTGCCCAGTTAATCATGTCTCTTCAGAGACATGATTGCCCAAGCATGTATCATGTATAGCACTTAACTGACTGATTTGAATTAGTATATTTGTAAAGGAGACTATTAGTTCTGGTTCATTGAAAATTTCCATGTTGATTTAGGATGAGTAGAGTACACTGAATTTTAACCAGTTAGTGTAGTTGCTATTTTGGATTCTTTTTTTTCTGGCATAGGCTTGCTCTTGCTCATATTTAGGAAAATAAATAAATAATCATTACCGCATTGGTCATCATGAACTTTCCATTAAAAGTCCATAAAAATCGATGGGGAAGCATACGGTTAGGTCAATAGCTATGTTGATCTGGAACCTGGGTGTAGGTATATGTGTGCATTAGGTTATTAAGGCTACATAGATCACATGATTCTAGTAGAGATTCTGTAATTTTACCAGTTTAATTAGGGTTCCTACAGCTCTACATTTTGCTGTGTGCATTAAAATCTCTCATGAGTAAAAAGAGAGTAGGAAGTTTCTATTTCAGTTTTTATTCAGACTGTATTTTGGAGAAATATAAATTGAACATATGGTTACTGTTTGATGAATTGAAGCTTTTACTGTCAGGGTCTATAGATTTGTGTTTAATTGTAGTTTTTCATATTTTGTATTGATTTTTTTAAAACCAATATTGAAGTACCCTCACTTGGCCTTTTCTCTATTGTTTATGCATAAATATTCATATTCATTTAAAGGAGATTTTTCCTGCAAGCAGACTATTTGGATGATAATCTGTAAGTTGTTTGATTTGCTCAGAGTTTGGTTTAACACATCTACAGTTTCAATGTATGTTGCTTGTGCACTGTTTGTCCATTTGAGTGGTAACTTTTTTCTTAAATATAATTTCACCCCAAGCAAAGCTACTGCCACTGGTGCACAGAGGGTTATATAAAAGGAGAGTGATGAGAAAGAGGAACAAGTTACAGGGGGTATCAGAAAATGGGTAAGAGATGGATGAGAAAACTGGTGTGAAGAGAGCTGCGTGAGAGTAGAGTGAAAAGGGAAAAGAACATGATACAAGAGTTGTCAGGGAACGGATGCAAATCAAGAGTTAAGAGATGGCAATTGGCATTGCATTTAAATTCTTGGAGATTGTAGCTGTCAGGAAAGCAAGTATACAGAAGGAAATTCCACAGGTACAAAGTACAAGAAAAGAAGTTGATAGAGTAGTTGTAGTTACATTTGATTGGTTTCACTGTAAAAGGATGGGACCTAGTTGTTAGTCTTTATTTTAGTGACTGAATCTTAAAGATGACTATGTTTCTGGTCATCTATTTCCATATATTCCAAGCTTTCTATACTGTTTTTCTTTTTTTTCCTTCTTTTTTTTGTTCTTTGCTGAGTATTTTTATGGTCATGATTATTTGGGATCTTTTCATTTTTTTTATTATCTTTATGTGGGCTGTCATCATGTTTTAAAAAGTTTTGTGTGGTTTGTTGTCATCAATTTTGTGCTGGATTTAAATTGTGGATAGTTTTCTTTCAGTGGTAGGGGTTGTTTCCAAGTTTACAGTTGATTTTAATGTTTTCAATACAGTTTTTAATTCTTGAATTGAAAATGCTAGTTGTTTTTCATGTAATTTGTTTGATATTAGGTTTTCATAGGTAAAGCTTGATGTTGATTGGGTAATTTTTCCATATGATGGTGTATTAGAGTTTGTTTTGATGCTTTTCTTTGCTTCTGAGTAGGAAATTCTTTTTTTGGTGTGTTTAAGTTTTAATATGTCTTCTTTTTTCCAGGTTTTACAGTTCCTAGAAATTGCCCTCTGAGTTTTTTTTTCTTACAATTAGGGCATTTAGTTTTATTTAGGGATGTGATCTGTGTGTAGTTAGGACCATTTGCCACATACCAAATTTCTTGTACATTTATTCTTACTGTGTCCATATCTTTGGCAGTCAAAACATTTTAATGGGTTTGGAATACATGTTTCTAGTTTGAAAACTGTATAGCCAATTTTTATTTCCTGTGGTGGTTCTGGTGCATCAAAAGTAATGATATAAATGTTGGTATCTATAATTCTATCATTTTTCTTTTTTTATGATGGATATTCTTTTTTATACCTGTAATGTTTTGTTTTGGAGATGATGAGTGGAGGGGGGATCTCACCCATCTCACCCCTCCAGGGCTACATGGCTGGTATACATAAACATGGAGAGAGTTCTAAGCACCTGTTATATCCAGGATTGTCCACCAAAGTATGGGCTTTCCACAGAGGTTGAAATGCCTATGTCTGATGCCTTCACTTGATCATACAGCTACCATCATACTGTCAGTTTAATGTTTGATATGCTAAATGTGAGCGCATTTTGTTTGTTTTGTTTGTGTGACTTAGAGCTTGATATGATCAGCTGGTTGATTGGGTTGGGCCTATCCAACCACTTGTCGAGCTCAAGGGCCCAAAGTAGTGTATTGGAGTTTAGGAGTATATGTATATCGCAATTCCTAAAACCTTCAACCACTGGGATTCGGTCCTCACCCACATCCAACAAGTAGCCACTTGAGAGACTTTATCCCCTGTAGAGGTGCAGTTGATATATTCTGAATCCCAACTAACATGGCATCAAACAACCTATTCCATTAAGATTAACTACAGTATATTAAGGGCTGAGAAAATAAATAATTAAGTTATTTCAATTTCTAGATCATAGAATATAAAATTTTTGCTTGCAACATTGATATCAGTGACAGTGGCTAGCACAAAGCCAAAAAATCCCCAGTAGAGTGACAGTGATAGGAGGATGAAAAATAAAAATAAGACAACCAACTGATAAGCAAACAATTGGCAGTGCAATCCTTTAACTAAATAAGGATAAATGAACAGAAAATAAAGTCAATAATATAATTGGTAATTAATTTTTCTGTTTGCATGTTCTATTAAAGTACATTTACAAGAACATATTTATATGTAAAATAGAAGCAAAGATTTTTCTTTTTTTTTTTTTTTCAAAAATAGAAAAAATTTTACAAGAGTTTGAAAGTATAATTTGGATTTTGATCAAGACAGCAATTTTTAAAGATTATTTTTAATAGTAAAATATGAATTAGTATACCAGTTTTAAAAAATACAACTTTAAGTAATGATTTAATGCCTCTGGGGATTTTATGATAGTGATAAAAAAAAAAAAAAAAAAAAAAGGTTTAATGACAGTTTAATTTTAAGATATGTTATTCAAAAAAATTATTTTTATGTTCAATTCATCTATTTCATGTATAAAAAAAACGTGAAATATATCATGACAAGTTTGTAAAAAAAAAAAAAAAAAAAATTACCTTGCCTTTTGAGTTCATTCGCATACATATTACAAGAGTAAATAATAAATAATAATTTAGAAGTCAATTGTGAGACCCTAACAAACTAAATATATAAGAAAATAGATTTTGATAATGTAATTAAAATACTTAAAAGTTTAACATGAATTCAAGAGTTTCATTATCTCTGTATATGTGAAAATGCACAGAACTAATTACTTCTGCTTTAGTAACTGAAACATATTGAATAAGACAACATTTTACTTTATTGCTTCACTTGTAACAATATATTTTCAAACTTTTTTAAAACACATTTTTATTACTTCAACCTAAAACAATATTTAACAAGCTTACTTTAATCAGGCACAAAGCTGTGGAGCAGGGCACCCAGAGAAGGTCAAGTTCACTAACAATAACTTGTTAGATTAGCTTGCTAACATTTTTTTTTTTTTACTGCAGGTACCCACCTAAAAAGATTATATGAAGATCATTTCTAGCTATTATAATCATACATAAAAAAAGAGAATGAGCAATAATATCAATAAATGAATTAAGATAAATACATTGAATTACAAACCCTTATCTACAAAAAAAAAAAATCAAATTGAAATCAATTTTTTCTTTCTTAGTCATTATAAATTAAGTACCTCCATTACATCACAAAAAATCTAGCATAGTATGAATTAAAAAGGTTCAAAACTTAATAAAACAAACTTTTTCTATCAAAATGTTAATATTATTAAGAGGAAAGACAAAAGTAAATTTTTACTTATTTTTAAAATTTTTTAAATCCCTTATAACATGTTCGAAACTTTGGCAGAAAATTTTGTTTTGAGTTAGTGTGGCAGAAAACCTTACGACTGTTTATAATTGATTATGTAATTTTTTATGTAACTCACTTTTTTGGTGACAAACACATTGTCGGATTTTAATGAAACTTTCAGTATTCATTCACAAATGAAATTATTACTTTTTTAAAATATTGAAGAAAAAAAAATTTTTTTTTTTAACTGTTACTCCACCTCCATGTAAATTCATGAAATTTTAATAAATTTTAATTTTCTGCAATTTACTTTTTTATTAGTTAAAAGCAGAACTCATCGGGGAATATAAAATCATCTATTTTTTTTATTTAAAATTATTCGGCACTATCCGAAAATATGCTCCGAAGAGTAAAACAAAAAAATGCAATAAAACTGTGATATAATTTAATTTGATAAGCTTTTAATTGCCGAAATAATGTTAATTAAGGACATTATAGCCAGGAAGAAAAAAAATTTTTTCGATTATTAATTTTAAAATAATTGTATTCATTTTTTTTTTTATAATTCATAAAGTTTTAAAAATATTTTTTAAATCTTTTAAAGAATTGTTGTCTTTTTTTTTTTTTTTGAATGATTATACTGCCTATCTAAAAAGAAAAAAAATTAATAAAAATTGTTCAGCCCGTATATTTTTAAAATAAATTAAAAAAATGTTTGTGTAAATATGTTCAAATTTATAAAAAGTACGGTGTTCAAATCTATAAAGTACGATGTTCTATATGGGTCAAATTGATTTTGTAAGTTAACAAGCGTTCTGGGATATTCCTCCTTACATAGGAAACCATATTCATTTTCATTCTTACGATATTTTATTCTCTACGTTTCTAAAATTTAACAGTCTGTTTTTCAAGTAATTCCTTCAACATTTAAAGTAAGTATTTTTTTTTTCAATTCCTCAATTTTTTAATTAATTGTGACTATAGGTGCATTAACTAATTTATGAAAAAAAAAAAAGAAAGAAATGGAAATTTTGGCACTATTGGTCACCATACATTCATTGCATTCTTGACAAATTTTTTTTTATTGTAAATTTCTGGCAGTAAGCAATTATTAATTGATTGAAAACAGATAAAGGTAAGTTTAATTTTAAAAATTGACTTAAAATATACCTCGCTGACATGTTATTTATTTTTCCAAGATTTTTAAAACAGAAATTTGGCTACTGTTTACATAATGTGTCGATCAATCAAAAATGGCAGTATATTTAAAAACATTTGTAAAATTTCAAAATTTTAGATTTCAATCGATATAATTTTGGTTAAAAATACACCAGTATGTTTGCTTACTAGAATTATTAAATTTAATCCCTTGACTTTCAATTAAAGCTAATTTTAATGATTGAAGATAACTTATTTATTTTTAAAATTTCAATTTAAAGTATTGAAAATGAGTGGAGGTATCTATTATAAATTGAAAACTAGAACAGAGGCAAATTTATTTAAAATTTGTGAAACATTTAGCAGAAGTGAAAGTCATAAATGATTGTCCAGTAATTTAGACAAAAAACAAAAAAAATGTTGATTAACTAATTTCTGCATTTGTAATTTTACAAGTTTCTACTTTCTAATAAAACTTTTTGTATTATTTAATTATTATAACTTTAAATGCTAGTATTACATCCACGGGTTAAATTAAAACTGTATATGATAGTTTTGTTTATTAGTTGTGATGTAGTTTTGTTTATTAGTTGTGATGCACTCTTCTATAATGTAATAGTGCCATCTTTGGTTGTTTAGTAAAAGGTTACTAACATGATAGCTGCAAAAACTTTGCCACTCTCTCATGTAAAAAAATGATATAGATTGTTGTCATTTGTTTTACCATGTTCTTTGTTGAATAAAATTTTTTTTACTACAGTGTGTGTGTGTGTGTGCGTGCGTGTGCACACACACAAATAAAGACATAAACATGCCCTTTATTTTCTGTTCAGCCCACTTGACAACACCACTTGCTACATAAGATTAGCCTGTACATGCATTAACCAACGAAAAAGGCCCGATCCTATCAACAAGTTGCATTTTTCTCAAGTGATAGAATATAAACTTTTTCTGGTCAATTTGCAGTATTTTTGTTTATAATTTTTGTTATAAAAAGCTCACCCTTTCAAATATTTGAAAGACAACACAAAAAATATCAAAAATAGGTTTTTACCAATTGGGGCTCCAATGGAATATCCACGAAAGAGTGCTTCTTCACACTCTAGGGCTAAAAACAAAGGATTTATAGTTCAGAACTGACAAGTGGATGGAGACAACAACATTGACAGAATTATTTTGTTTCAACTGAGTTGTTAATGAGAGGGCTACAGTAGCTATCTAAATGTTTTTGTTCATTATAGCAAAATGCTCTAAATTATCTAAACAGAAACTATTAATGATAAAAAGATCTTGTTTGTAATACTGGAAAAAAAAACCCTACTAAAACTGCTTTAAAATCTTTCAGATGCATTAATTCCAGCTATAAACAAGGCTATATATAAATTGAAAGAAAAAGAAAGAAAAAAAGGAAAAGAGAAAAAAGAGAGGCTGGGGAAATACACTAATTTTACAAGTTTGATGAAGTTTATATATTTGAAATAGAAATATATAATGACATGCTTAATGCCTAGTAGTTTAGAATTAACAAAAAGACCATAGATGTGGTTTAACAAACTTGTTTTACAAACCTGTTACTTATTAACAGGGGGTGGGGGGCATTTACCTAAATTTGAAAAAGATTATATAAGGTAGAGCTGAAAAGTTCTCAGCTCATCTAACTTATGACCAAACAGATTTTCTTATTAATCCCTTTTTGGTTGGTCTGAGTATTTTTCAGCTTTCTTCTGTTGCATCAAACCTGCTTATTTCCTTGAATGCAGGTAATCTTATTATGTACAGTAACAGTTCTCTTTAAAAAATACTTCAAGTATCAAATAATTTGATACATTGAAGATTTTAAACAATTCCCAAAACAAATTTAAATATATCTTTGAAGAAAAACATACAAAATTTACATTTGTATTCAATGTTCTTTTTATATATCTTTGCAATTTTCAGAAGAGTTTTTTCAACACCATATCAAAAAGACTGAGATAAGTCAAGAATGTGAAAACAAAAATAACATACAGCAACAACTAAGTTCTTTTAAAATTCAGCACAATTGTACCAAATGAGTAATCCACTGAAAATATTCAACACTATATATTAAAGTATCCTTTAGAGACTGATCTAAGATGTTAAACACATCACTGAGGATCTATGCAGAATCTTCACAAATAGCAAATATATATTTGTATATAGGTTACTACAAGAAAATATCTAGAGGTTATGAAACCCTTCACTTTTAAATTTAACTTTTTTGAACCCAAGAATATAGTTTTTACATAAATATGCAATATACATACAAGAGATCAACATTTGACTAAAGCCTAAGTATTAATAAACAGTAAATAGTACAATAAAGTTTATTAATATATCAACAGAGATGAAGAGATGAACTATCAAATTTACAATAAAAACATTCAAGCAATTCCAAATCACTATATGAAATAACTAACATCATGACATGCAACAAATTACTTTTGTGGATTAAAAAATATACAAAATTCAAACATGAATAAAACTGCTTATAAAATCTGCAAGTATATTTGACAAAAAGGATGTTTTTTACACCTAATTTAAAATTTAATTCAATAAAGGTCTGATTTAAAATAAAACGAATTAAAATTTTAGATAAAAAGAAAACGTAGAACTAAAACAATTAAATTGTTACCCTTTTGATTTCTTCTGGTTATATATATAGATATCCTCTAAAAATCTAAAGAAACTTACATTGATTTCTGCCTCTTCCACCTCCTCCTCTTTTACTGCAGATTGGATGGATGATGTAGACTCAGCAGAAGTCTCTTCTTTCTCATCACCATTGGTCACACCACCAACTTTCCTCCTGAAATAATATTTAACAACTTGAAGTTCTCAACAAAAAAAAATCTTTTCTGACTAGCTAATTTTACACATATGCATACAGAAGGAAAAAAATATGCAGTGTTAGTCGAAACAGTAAAAATGAAATTGTTATAAAAAACATTTTGTTTGAAATTCAACATTAATGCTTGAAAAATTAAAAGCAAAAATTTTCAGACATTTTGATATTCTATTATTTTGAAAATATTTTCACAATTTACTCACCCAATTTATAAATATGAAAAGGCTACATAAATATAAAATTTGTTAAATTACTTCATTTCAGTAAGTGTTTACTTCAATTGAATTTAAGATATTTTTTTAAATAAAGTTTATTTTTACCAAATAAAAACAAGACAATCTTGTTTAGAGAATAGATTTTTATAGAATGTAGCCAAATGATTAATAATTTTTATCAATTATTTAGTAGCTCATCATATATTACATTGTATAAGGTAAATATTGTGACTTATCAGATACTTTTAACACAAAAGCCAAGCTATTTATTGTTACAAGTGATAGACCATAACCTTTATAGTGAAAACTGAATTAATTTTGACTAGATAATAACAGTGTCATAATTTACCCAATTTTATATCACATTACATTTAAAAATGACAAATAGGGAGAAAACAGGATTAAAATAAAATTTTCAATGGATCTTTAAACAATACAAATATAAAATAAAAATAGATGAGAAAGAAATTTACATATTGAATTTAAAAAGAAATTTTGCTATATATAAAATAATGAATAGGTTTTTGCAAGCATTTTTATATGAAACAAGGTTGTTTTATTTCCATAAAACTACTAAACTAGATTTATTCAGAATATTTCAATATTTCTCAGCATAAAAATAGTCAATTGACTGGAGGAACACATCAAGCCTGCCACACTTCTGAACAATTTCCTTTACTTCTGAATAATGAAATTGATAATAATTAAATATAATTACTTGTATGTATTAATTAATATAATGTATCAACACAATATTTTCACATAGAAGTTTGTTACTTCATCTAATAACTATCACTTAATAATTTAAAAAAATTATTTTTGTTATATCTGATATCGTTAAAGGATAATTATTCATAATGAAACTAAACAACTCCTTAAACAAAATTCACTAAACATATTACTTCAAAGGTCTAAAGTATAATCTTGTGAAATTCCAGTAAAAGTTAGTGATAACATTATTTGTCCACGGAAGTTTGCCCACTCCTGAATAACATTAATTTTTTTTAAACACTATTTTAAATATGTTAAAATATAAATTTCAGGACTTTTGGGCTAAATTTGTTATGTTGGTCATACTACACATGCACATGAGCGAGGTACACTGGGAATTTTAGTATTTTATTTTTTTTATATCTAGCCAAATTCATTTAGAGTGACCACAATTTCGGCATAAAAAATGCTACGCTGATCAAAGGAGATAAATTCACTTTGACATAAATGTCTAGAGAGTGCCTTGATTGCAGTATGTAGTCCTTTCTTTCTGCTTTCTTCAGCTATTTTCTGTAGGAGCTCTTGTAGTTTCTTTTCTGTGTCTGCTATCAGCAGTGTATCATCTGCATATCTTGTATTGTTCAGATTGTGGCTGCCAATGACAAATCCTGGCATGACTTCTAGGTCTCTCAGAATTGTCTCGCTGTATAAGTTGAATAGATCTGGTGAGAAGACACATCCTTGTCTTACATCCCTTTCTATCTTTGTATATCTGAACTTGTTTCTTGTCTGCATGCAGGCAATTTGCTGTCAGTACAGGTTCTTGATTACTCTAATGTCTTTCCCGAATATGTCTAAGTTGCTGAGCATCTTTATCAAATATTTGTGGCATATTTTGTTGAATGCCTTTGTATAGTCTATGAAACACAGGTACACATCCTTATATGGAGTGTTTATGTATGCATCTAGAAATATTGGAATGTTTTATTTAAAAAAAAACAAAAAAACAGTCAGCACAATGTAGCAGTGTCCACAGTTGATATCAGTGTTGGCTTTTACTTTTTTTTTTATTTTTTTTTTATTAATAATGCTTCCATCATTTTTAGAACACATACATTGTGTGTGTGTGTGAGAGAGAAAGAGAGAAATTAAACAATTTCTTTTGTGTCACTTGTTGAGTTTCTCTTAGTGCTGAATTAATCACTATTTCAAATGGAAATGTGTAAAGGAATTTGCCAAAATTAAATTTTGAGATCTAAGTACTTTCAACCATTATTTATCAATTTCAAGGAAAAATTTAAAACTCAGAAATATCCAGGATGGCATTTTTATTGTTATCAGTTTAAAGTTTGAAACAAAACATGAGTTCACTACAAGAGAAACTCATGAGAAAGGCTCAATAGACATTTTTTTTTTTTAATTCAAAAGAAAATTTAAATGAAGGATTGCTTCCTAAATACGCTCTGTTCAATATTGCGTGTGGGATGATGATTGCAGTATCATCAATTGTGCATCCTTCATTTAGTTGTAAACATGTAAGTCAACAAGAACTTTAAGGTGGCTCTTTAGGATTTCACAGCTTGAAGCAAAAGGTTATCTTGACAAGATTTGAATCAAATTTGGTAACATCATCCACATGGATCTTCATGTGTTTTTACAGCCCTAAACTGGATTTACAAGTTTTGCTACAAACACATATAAATGATGTCAAAAAGAAGAGATATTCTTGGGCTGACACTTGTTTTCTTTGTTGTCATGGCAAATGCATTTAATAAGGATTGCAGCCATGGAATTTGTGTGCTACATACAAATACAGGTAAATTATTCAACCTCCATATATTTGTTGCCAAAACAAAGACTTGCTATTCTAATAGGTATTTTAGAATCTGAACGGTCAGAGACATTAAAGATAGTACTATGGTTTTGGTTTATACAGCATGTGTGCCCACTTGTTTTCTTCATGCATGTAAAACCTGGGTAATATACCGAAAACATGCCAGTACTCTGGAAAGATTCTTTCAGTGCAGCTTACATGCTATCCTCAAAATTTACTGGTGACTCATTTGATAAGAGTGAATACCAAAAACAACCGTTGTATGGACAGATAACAGGAGTTAAAAGGCTACAACATAAACCATAAGTATATTTTCAGAATTCAATAGACAAGTTGCTCACAGCTATTAGGAGAATAATGCAATAACTGATTAAAATGGAGGAAAGATATTTATGAAGGAGCGAAAATCTTTGAAGAAAACAGGCAGTCATGCAAAAGCAAAAGAACTGCCAGAAATGGAGAGATGATGGATTTTGACACTACACTTATTGAGCATATTGTTTGTGACCTTGTCTACTTTGCTTAAGCTTGTTTGACCAATCATATATGTAGCCATACACCAAGATTGCCAATTGACAAATTGCAACTAATTTCTTCAGATTTATCTAGATCAATTAGTAATAAAGTTGGTAGAAATATGTCTGAATCAACTAGGCATGTAAAAATCTGCAAATTTATATACAATCCAATAATCAGTCAAAAGAGTTTCTGTGTTGTCTTTGTGGAAAAAAGCATGAGTCTTTTGCAGGGTTTAAGAGTCATTGTAGATCACATAATTTAGAGGTCATCTGTACAAATGCCACTGATTTTAGTATTTGTCTATATTTCTGAGATGAGGTAGTATTTACAGTATTTACATTATTTGAACTATTGTCCTCATCTATTGTTTTTATTTGTACGTTTTGGCTGTTGTACACTCCAGCCTTTTTCAGGTACTAGGAATTTCAAACCAAACCCTTTATTACAATCACTGCAGTATATCATTCCTTGCATAGCAATACCTCAATTAAGTTATGAGTTAGTTATCTCCCTCTAACCCTGTAAATTACTTGTTCACCACTGCTGTAGCCTGGTATTGAACTAAATGTACTCTTTGGGTCAAGTCACAGGAACTAACCAACGTCTACATCCTATGTGTCCTTAAAGACAAGAACTGAATTTTTGGAACTTATAAACTTCATGTCCAGTAAACCTTTTTTGATGTTAATGGTTTTCTCTAGTATTTTTGATGTTAATGGCTTTCTCTAGTATTTTTGATGTTAATGGCTTTCTCTAGTTGTTTTTTTCCCAGAGATCATATTGCAATTTTCGACACTAATGATTTTCTCTGGCACTTCGTATTATTGGTTCCCATATTGTGTTCATCTCTATGCTTGGTCGGCTTAGGAGATTTTTGAAGCCTTGCATATATGTGTTGATTCCTTAAGTTTACAAAGATAGAAAATGCCACTGGAAACTTATTTCAACTTCATCCCATAGGGGGTGGTGATCCCCTTTCTTCCTCTATATGTGGTTAGCTATGCCTGATTTTTCTAGCACCTGAAGAAAACTGGAGCATACAATAGCTGAAACATCCTACAAATGGCAACAAAGATGAGGACAATAGTCCAAATAATGTAAATACTGTCATTGATTTTATTTATTTTCATTCAATTTTTTTTTTTAAACTGTAACATAATTCTTATTTATTTTTAAATTTGTACATAGTAATTTATATTTCATATGACTTTAATCAAATAAATGTACTTTTGTGATGCACATGTAAAATTAGTGTAACCTGTCATTGCAATAGTTGTCTTAGAAATAGTCATAGTCAACAGTCATCATAGATAGCAATATCTTGGACTCAAATTTACCCATTCTTATCAAATATTAATTAATATTTCAATGGAATATTTTTGGAAGCTGTTAAAATTTTTTAAAAAATGTATTTCAGCAGAAAAGTTTTTAAAAAAATCCACTTTGTATTTTTAGTTATAGAAAAACGAATTAAATGACACTTTTAAAAAGGAAATAAATTTAACAGTGCAAAAATGAAAAAATATAAAAGAATACAGGCAAATGGGATGTCAATTATATAAGTATATTTTATAAAGAGAAATAAACATTTTAGAATCTAAAATAGGATTAAAGAAATTCTAACAAGGTTTTTGGCATATATACACACAAGTATAGGGTAGGTATAGAAGGAATAAAATTCCATATCCAAAGAAACACTATTCTTAAAAAAGTGCTCAATACAAATAATATTTATTTAGAATTTATAACAAATGTTATAATATCATCATAAAAGTAATTTTATTTTGACACTACCTGTGTCTTATCAAGTGATGACATTCATTTCAAGTTGAAGAGTTTTAAAAGGTTAAAAACTAACCAAACCTTTTAAATCAGGGAGGCATTTTCCAAACTTGGCTTTAAATTTTAAGAGATAAATTGACATGTTAATAAAACAAAAAGTTAAAAATTTGTGTATGTGTGTGTGTGTGTATATATATATATATATATATATATATATATAAAACCTTTGAGATTTCACTCGCCCGATCAACTTAGTCAATTAAAAAATTAATTGGGCAATTAAAGTTTATTGCTTTACTCACCCACGTTCGATTGAAAATCTTGCAATGGTGTCACTTCAAATATAGAAAAAGGAAATCTGATTCCTTTTTATAACCCAAAAGTATGTCATTGAAGATTCACAAGTTACTTAGAATGACCTACAATGACATTATTGAACACTTTGGTCTTATGCATGGCACCTGATTTACATCAAAATGTGTGGTTAAACAAAAGACAGTAACATCCTGCAATCATCAAAGCAAGATGACAAATGGAATTTAGATTGACAAGCTCCTGTCTCACTTTTATCGCCCTGGTCAGTGTAAACATTCATTTAATTAACACTTCCAGAGTGGAGCCAAAATGTCTATCGCCCAGATTAAAGATGCTCAAAGATGTTTTAGAAATTCATTAGAAAAAATATTATCCTTGACTCAAATCTATATTTTCTTTCCCCTTACGCAAAGTAAAAATGAATGTTTAAAAGAAAGAAAAAAATAAATACATATACTTCTTTTAACCACGCACCGAAAAACAAATTATACAAGTAATTTTTTTTATAGAAAATCGTTGAGAAAATCAGATTTGTTATTTTTGTTTTATCATCTATGAGATCAAGGTTATTCAAACAGAAGAAAGAAACAACAATTAGGTACCTCCACTCAATTGCAAAAAAACAAAAAAAAACAAAAAAAAACAAAAAAAAAACAGCATATGATATTAAAAAACTTAAAAACAAAGTTTTATCATCAAAATGTTTATGCTATTATTAAGAAGAAAGATCAAATTTTGTTATTTTTTTAAATTTTAAAATCCTTTCTAACAGGTTTGAAATTTTAATTAAAATTTCATTTTTTGTTTTCTTTCAGCGATTCATGCTCTGTTTACGTAAGGAGACTATTAAGAAAATGGAGTTGGTTGAGTAAAATGATTTTTGGGACGAGTAAATTTTCTCTCGCTCTCAACCGCCGGTTGAGTGATTTCTTTTGCAAATCTCAAAGGCTGTATATATATATATATATATATATATATATATATATATATATATATATATATGTGTGTGTGTGTGTGTGTGTGCGTGTGCGCGCACGTATATTCACCTATACACCAATTTATGCTTGTGTGTGTATATACTTGTCTATTTGTCCATATGTGGATATTTATAGATTTGTATATGTGTGCATCTGTATCTTTTACTCATTTAATATCTGAATAACTTTATAATAATCTAAATCTATTGCTTTGTTAAATTTAGAATTTAAAATTTATAATAAAAATAAAATAAAGTGAAGTTAATAGTTGATTAATAATGTTGATCTCTATTTTAATCAAATATTAATATTAATGCCCCAATAAATTGTTTCTAGAGTCTGTTCTCATATTCTTCAAATTAGAAATTACTTTATTTTGATTGGTCCACACTGTCTATGTAACAAAGGGGTTTGGCTAGTTTTGAACCTTTTAAAACTCTTCAACTTGAAATGAATATCATCACTTGATAAAACACAGGTTGAAACAAAATAGCTACTTTTATTATAATAAAATTTAAAAAATTCAAATTTTGCAGTGTCACATGTTCATAAAAAATACCATGCTGTAAACTATCATGAAGAAACAAAAGAAAATTGTTGTAGGAGTTTGTTAACAAATATCTAAGTTCATCTTTTGTAGTATCTTGCATATGTTAATCAAATCAAGTCAAAAGGCGGATATTCTTAAATACAAAATGGAAGAAAAAAAAAGTTATTCAATAATTTTAATTTATTTAATAACCAGACAAAAATTCCATACTTGCTATTGTTTTTGTCATACAAAGTAAAACAATGTCAATGTAAAAACACTTTCACTGTTAAAATATTTATTAGGAGAAAAATATTGCAATCCATTGATTTCTTTAGACACAATCATAATTTTTCATGCTATATTTCAAATTTATAACTGGTCATTTTCATATGATGAAGTTCATTAAAGACATTTATCTTACATAATGTGTACATGTCTTTAATAAAATTAATGATAAATTAATTCTTGAAAATTATTCATTATAGATTTTAAGTAGTTCTTTTTTATATAATAAACTAACCAGCAAATGTGACATTTTTTCTTCCCATAAAAGTAAATAATCTATTTTAAATAGATGATTTAATATGTACAAAATTATCCGGTCATCTCTACAAATTGGCTGGCAAGATATTCCTGTGCTCAATCACAGAGACTAATATAAAAATGCTAGAAAATTATTGAATTACTGAATAGAGCTTTGAAAAACATAAAAACAAGTGTAAACACATAATTAGGAGGAGAAAAAAAGAAAAAGGAAAAAAAGAAAAGAAAAAAGAAGACCAATTTTTTAATCATTTCTTCACTTAGTTTCCCTCTATCTGTTTGTAAGAGAGAGGTGATTCTACTAAAGAATAACCAAGAGCCCTACTGACCTATGTGTGGACAGACAAAGGAATGAGTAAGCACTTACACATTCTTATTTGCTAATGCTTGTGTCTTTGTTATTGTAGAAGTAGATGTGGAGGGGGTGTCCATAAGTGTGGATTCTGTCTTAGGAGGTCGACCTCTCCGTCTCGGCTGTGGAGATGATGAAGATGATGATGACGATGATGGCAGCTCACTTGTCCTCGGACTAGCTGACCTGCCAAGTGGAACAAGTACACATCAAGTGCAACGATTTCTCCACATGTGCTGCTAAGAGCAGCTGTGTTTACCACAGGGGAGACACACAGATGGTGGCAAGAGGCACACAGGAAGAGAAAACATCAAGAAAAAGATAAACTGGCTTTGTGAACACAGTGAGAAATACAAGAGTAAAATTAAGGAATTCTCATCCAGCCTTAATATAGAGAATTAGACATTTCTCTCTCTCTCTCTCTCTCTCTATATATATATATACATATATATTTCTAAAGCCTAATTCTTGCATCTCACTTTGTCCGACAAAGCTAAGAAGCAATAGGAGCCAATGTCTGCAAAACCAAAAATCCCAACAGATAAAACAAACAAAATTCATATGCTATTAAAAGATAAACATTGAAATCAAAATACATTAAGATTTTCATGAGTTATACAAACTGATAACAGAAATAAAGTTAAAAAAAAGTCAATCCCCAGTTAATTTTATTTTGCAAGATAAAAAAAAAAAAAAAATTCAAACTTATTTCACTACAAATTTACAAAATCAATAAATTTTCCATTTTAAACATAAAAATTGTTATCAGATTTACATTTGCAACAATTCTGAACCTGGGTGCCAATAACAAACCAACTAAGCATTTTTTTTCTAGTATCAGACACACACCTAACCACTCTTCTTCAGAGTTATTTTTTTTAAACCTATTTCATAGATGGCTATACAAGAAAAGAAGAGGAGGACTATCATAGAAAATTTGTTCTCAGACTCAAATGCTAATGACATCAAGCTTAAAAATATCATCTCATATAAGCTGATTGATATTCATCACAATAATTGTCAGTTTTTTCTACTACAATTATCTTTTTTTATTTGAAAATTCAAAAAAAATGTAACTCACCTGGAATCTTTTTCATTTGTTGTTGGCCGTTTCTTTGCTGGAATATTTTCATCTGGAGAACCTGCTGTTCGTTTCCGTGCATTGTCAGATTTACAGCTTGAGGAGCTGGATGTCCGACTCTGTGCTGTACGACGATTAGTACCCTTTGTAGAGCCATTTAAAATTTGCTTTGTAGGTGACAATACCTTCAAAGGAGAGTTCTTGGGCATTTGCCTTTTTGGAGAACGAAAGTCTGTAATTTTTGCTTGTTTCCCAGCCACACGCTTAGGTGACTTTGCAGCTGCTTTTGTCAGTTTTATAGGAGTTTTACTCTTCTTGCCTGCTTGTAGAGTTGCTTTTTTCACCAATGCACCTTTTTTTTTTACAGCAGCTGAAGTCTGTCGCATTCCTCGTCCAGTTCGGGGTTTCTGTTCACTGGATGATTCTTCTGTAGGTTTCTTCTTTTTTCTCTCATCCTGTGTTGAAGTACTGAAAGAATTTTCAAATAGATTTGTTTTTATAATTAGCAAATGAAAAATCAGCTGTTTGAAAATAATTCTAGAATATATACTCATCTTAAAGTGATAACATTTGTTAGTTATCCACTGACAATAGTACAAAACACTAAAGAATGTGAATTTACATGTAACTTTAATGTAAGAGAAAATTAATTAACTCAGAATAGAAAATTTTATCAAAGAAAAGTGCCAAAAAGTTAAGGCATTAGTAAATTGGCTGTTTTTGCCCAGTTTTCAAAATGGGCTCAGCAATGTGACATAGTAGGTAATAAAGTAATATAGCAGTGGCAGTTAATTGATGCAGTCAGGATTAAAAACAGACTGCAGAATACCTTTTCTGATCTAATAATAAGAGTAAATGATGCGAATATATAATCAATAACTGAAAACCTAAAAAAAAAAAAAAAAGAGAGAGAGAGAAGTAGAAAAGAAGATAGTAACCTTCTATCAAACTGAAATTTTACTCCTTTGGCTCTCATAGACATTGAACAAGAAAAGTGCTATTACTGCACTTCAAACTGGCCTGAGAATATTGTCTTTGGATCATGGCAATCTGATGCTGTGTTGCCTGGTTGGGTGAGTTACATACAAGTTTATGCAATAGAGGCTGCATGATGCTATAAATCCAGCCTGCCAGCAGAGTGTTATGCAAACTGGTGGTGGCTTTATAATGGCGTGTGGTGCATTGCACTATTGAAAGTGGGGTCTGTCATGTGTAATATACTCAGCACTATTTTATGCTTTCCCTATTTTAAGGTGATAATGACCAACCCTAACTATGCATGGGTAATACAAACTGATTTAAAAAAAACTCAACTGTCTTCCAGGTTGGCTACCACACTTGCCAAATTTAAACTGTGTATATTACAAGATAAGTGAAAGTTAACAGTAAATTTATTGCAGCGTTGCATGACATATGACAGAGAAACAGCTCTATGAAGCAAACACATATATACACAATTACTCCAGTGCTGCAGATTCCATGACCTACCATTATACAAATGCAGGAAGGAGTTATGCAATATTTAGTAGAGCAAGTTGATAAAAGCTGATGAAATTAATATTTCTAGATTTTGCAATCACAGAGGCAAATTTAGAGAATGTCATCATTCAATAGAAAGTGATATTTGTAATATGGTTGTATTTATTATTAAAAATTAGTTTCATAAAATGCTATCAACCTTTGATTTATTAGGATAAAATTGCAGATGTCTTAAAATTATAAGCATTTTCAATACCTTTCCTTGGCTTCATTTTCCTTTTCTTTTTTCTTTTTTGGCTCTCTAGGGCAGGTGGGGTTGGGATTCACAACTGGTTTTGGAGACGTTACAATGATTTCTGTAGTCGTAATTGGCACAGGTGGTTTGGCAGGAACTGGTCGATCAGATGCATTCATTAGAGTGGTGGATGTTACCTTTTTCTGAAATAAAGACATGAAAAATAATGTAGGATTTACATGTAATTAATTATAGTAGATCTTTCTAAAATAAATATCTACTTTTTCCGAATCAATTAAAAATTAACTTATAATAGCTCAAGTAATGACAGAGAAACTTTCAATATAAATTATAATAATTATACAATAAATAAAAGGAGATAAATTAAAACTTACCTTGCCTGTATCAAAAATGAAATCTTTGGGGAGGTATAACTTGGTATTACTGTAACTCTGTTATATATACATAAAAAAAAAAAAGATTTTAACAGTAAATGCATATCTCCAAAAACAAATATTTTTAACAAGGTTCATACAGATTTTCAATGTCCATTTTCAAGGACTTTTCAAGGCAAAATTTGATATACAAACAATGATATAATAAACAAAAACAAAAAAATAGTAATTGACAACAGGAAAAGTCACTTTCATTTATCTCATGAAGTAGTTTTAAAGGCCACAGTTATTTACACAAAATTCACACAAAGTTCTCTAGAGTAACATGTAACAAAACTGGTCAACTATTTACAGCTTAAGCTCATCACTTTTTTTTGGTGGTGGTGGTGGTGGAGGGGGGTACTTTAAGGTTAGGGTTGAAGTTTCATTTGGGGTTTTTTTTTTTCTTTTAAAAGTAAATTGCTTTTTATTTTAGTCTTTTCTTTAGGGATAGAGTTCAGATTGTTCTTTTTTTTAAATAAAAAGTAATTTATTAAAAAAAAAATAAAAAAAAAATAAAAAAAAATAAACTAAAGCCCTAACCCTAAGGGGAAATGACTAAATTAAAAATAAAAAGCAATTTATTTTAAAATCAATTTCGTTTTGTTTTCCTGGTTCTTTTCTTTTTTTATGTATTTCATTTGACTACACGCTTAAGCAAAATCTCTGCTAGAAGCATGTCGTTCTTTGAAGCGAAATCCAAAACAGACTTTGGCTTGTAGCTCGTATCTAAAGTTCCAGTTTGTGACAGGGCTGAAATTTCACACATCGATTTGGGGTTGTCAGTTGAATTTGATGGTTTCATAAAATTGTAACTTGTCAAGTTGCGTGCTGATCCCTGACACGTGTGTTCGTTTGTTTTGTGTTTAATAACAATAACAATGTCTGCCGACAATCATATTTACATTCCCTGAACCACTTATATTTGGCCAACCAAGAGTGATTAAATATTTTTGTTTTCCCCATTGTGGATTAATACACTGCGTTCCTTTTACTTTTGAATTTCACTTTAGCTGCATCCATAAACCATAAAAATAACATCGGGTAATTTCGTGATAAAGGGACGTAACTCTTGTATCGGCAATTACCGAAAATAATACAATGCTGCAGTTACAGAAGAAAGTATTTATTTCGATTTTATTTTTAATATTTCGACACAAATTTATACTGACATAAACAATACGATTTTCAAGGCCTTTTCAAGACATTTTCCATATTTTCAAGGCCTTTTCAAGTCTGTGTGAACCCTGTTTAATAAATTCAGACAAATACATATATTAAAAAAAAAAAGCTGTAAATACTTTACATACTTACATGATCAGGTTTAGTAAACAATTTAATAGGCAACACAGGTTCCATGTGAGTGTCTTTGAGAACAACATTGGACACCTTCGTCATCATCAAACCAAGAGCAATGTCACAAACAGCATACATTTTCTGAAATTTACCAAATAATCTTAAAGTAATGATACTAATACAAAAACTTATCACATTACAAATTTTTCTTGGATAACATAATAAAACAAATGGAATGTAAGGCATTTCTTTCCATGTATTAAACAACTTTTAAGCATGTCAAATAGGGTGGCAGAAATGAGCATTCATTATATATATGTGTGTGTGTGTGTGTGTGTGTGTGGTCTACGGCTATATCATGTTAAATACACCGGTTCTAGTCTGATCACTGAAATTAAGCAACATCCAGCCTGGTTAGTACTTAGATGGGTGACTGTTTGGGAACACTAGGTGCTGTAAATGTAAGGACCAAGAATGGTCCACCAGTACTCCAAGTTTGGGGTTGGGCGCAGGGCTAACAACACTGCCCCGTAAAATAATTTGTTACAGAAACAGTAACAAAAAGTTACTGCCCTACACACCATTGGGTGTAAAAGGGGTAAGATATATATATATATATATATATATATATATATATATATATATATATACACACACACACACACACACACACACACAAACCATAAAATACTTATTGAATATACACTTTCAGTAAGCTTTAATTATAAAGACATTAGTTGGAATTATTATTGGCTACATAATTATTTTTACCTTAAAAGTATGTTTAACAAAATTTTAAAAATATATACAAATAATATCACAGTAAATTAATAACTTTTTATTTGCTTCAATATTTTCAATAAAAAGAAAAGATTAAAATCTTTCAGTAAGTTATGCAAGTCTGAATAGAATCAATACCAGTAATTTATTTGCATATTAAAAAAAAAAGATACAATTTTTTTAAATACTCATCTAAAAGAAATCTTGCAAGATTAGTCCTTTTGTAAAAATTTTGGTTCAAAGAAAATTAACACAGAAACTGGAAAAAGTATAAAATGCTGAACAGAATCATAAAATTAATACATTTCATCTTAAGTTATAATTTTGCAAAAAATACAGATTATGAATATTTTATACAAAATACATAAAATACACTCAACCCAAAGTTAACACTTATCTCATTTTACACATTGCAATAAATTTAAAAATTACCTCAATAAACTCAGGTTTTTCTTAAAGGAACGATGGAGAAAACAGTCAATTATAATAAAAGATATCAAAAGATCAATGCTTTTCAGAATTTATTTTAGCTTCAACTTTAAAAAAATTGATGTACCAATATAAATGATAAAAAAGAATAAAAATGAAAAGGGATTACTATTTATCAGATTAAGCAAAAAAATTACAATATTTTTATTAACAGTAGATTTTAAAATTTAGTGATTGGAATTATTTTTTATTTTTATATTTAGAACCACAAAATAAATTTTTGACCTAACTACTGATCTGAAAAAAATTATCAAAATAGTTAACAGGCAATCATCTTATTTCATCTTTTTCGTGTGCTGTGTCCCTTCAGGACGTCGGCGATCAGGGACTTCCACTTGGCTCTGTCTCTTGTCGCTCTCAACATTTTTTTTCTTGGCATCTCTCTCAAACCTAACTCTGCCATCCATTTGCTTAGGCCTATGTCTCACACTGCTTTCTCCTATCACTCTTTCCTTCTATCTGTCCTATGAGTATTAAATTCTCCAGCCCCCGCCCTCCGCATTACTTGACCTGTCCCAAGAAATCCACCTGTCTCTTCCTGAGTTTTCTTCTTATTTACATCCTCTCCAACACCTCATTGTTGCTGACATGCTCAGTCCATGATATACTTAGCATCCTTCTGTAAAACCACATTTCTGCTGCCTCAGGCCTTTCCTTCATCCTTAATGAGACCATCCAACATTCACTTCTATACAGAAGGACAGATATCACCTAGTAATCTACCACTCTCCTTTGTTTTTAATGAGATTTTCCTGTCTCTCAGTACTCTGGTTAGCTTTTGAAATGTGTCCTTGGCCATGCCAATGTGCTTTCAGATCTCAAAGTCATACATTCTATCCTCTGTTAGAACACTTCCCAGGTATTTAAGCTTCTTTACTTGTTTTATTTTAGTTTATCCAACCTGTAGTTTATTTTGTCTTCAGAAATTTAATTAAATCAACTTTACAGTGTTAGCTGCTTGTGGTAAGTCAACCGGGATTCAGTCCATTTTTCAGTATGTTTTTCTGTAATTTTTAGAAATTTTTTTTTTTTTCGTTTTGTGTTCGTCTTTGATTTTTTTTTTTTTTGTCACTTAGTTTGTGTAAACTATTCTGCTATTCAAGGTTAGTTTTGACTTAAGATAAATAGTATCATGGTTCAATTATTTCCATTAGTTTTGTCTTGTAGAAGATTTAAATTTCTGTCTTCGAGAGATTGAATTCATAACGGTTGGCTAGCGAACGCAAGCAACATAACTCGACTATATTCTGTAAAAAACGGTTTAATTTCTATTTTTGTCTTCAGAAATTTAATTAAATCAACTTTACAGTGTTAGCTGCTTGTGGTAAGTCAACCGGGATTCAGTCCATTTTTCAGTCTGTTTTTCTGTAATTTTGGAAATTTCTTTTTTTCTTTTCATTTTTGTTCGTCTTTGAATTTTTTTTTTTTTTTTTTTTTGTCACTTAGTTTGTGTAAATTATTCTGCTATTCAAGGTTAGTTTTGACTTATATAAAGTTAAAACTTTGTAAACCTCAGTCACTTTTTTTTTTTTCCCTTTTTTTTAATTGGAGTAGATGGTTCCTACTATCGTCCGGTCTCACACTCCACCCACTTCTTTTGAATGAGTTTAGAGGTGATCGCCTTGTTTCTTGTTTAGGAAGGGGTTCCCGGTTCATTCCCTTTCTCCGGTCTTAGTGTTAGTTCAGCTGGAAGCTCTTTGCAGTTACGGAGTATGGTGGCAACGTCTTTACATTCTGAGGGTACCGGGTTGGCAGTTTCCTGGTTGCTGCTTCCGACTGGTAGCTAGGAGCTCGAACTCTTGCGTAGCGTCTTGAGAGGCTGCTCTGATCAACAGTTGAATAATACCGGGGTTCTTGTAGTGCCATATCGCGCATGGATGGGCGTCCCTGCATGAACGTTCGGTGGGCAACCCCGAGGCCACATTATGTTGTAGGCCGCGCCAGTCTCCATCCTTCACAAGTTGCAAATGATTGACCGACTGATTCTATTCTAAGACCTCTCCTTAACTGAATCACTATGGAAAAAAGCAAACATAATAGCAAAACTAAACCAGCTCATTTGAAAACGCCCAAACCTGTCTGCATCTCTTTCACTAACATACGTGGCATCCGCACCAACTTCCCCAGCGTAGATTCTTTCCTCCATAATAACTCACCTGATATATTAGCCCTATGTGAAACTAATCTTAACCCTTCTATCCCCTCATCTGAGTTCTACGTTCCTGGCTACCTTCCCCTCTTCAGGAAGGACTCCAATGTTCATATGCATGGGCTTGGTGTGTATGTCAGCGAACACCTTCCCTTAGCTAGGGTGTCATCTTTTGAATCCCCAGATCATTCTTTCATGTGCTTCCGCCTCTCACTTCTCAGCTCGATTAGCTATCTCTTCTTTCTCTACCGCTCTCCTTCCTTCCCTGACTGTTCGTTACTTGACATCATTTCTGACAATATTGACAAAGCCATTTCTTCCCATCCCTCTGCCCATGTATTCGTGTTTGGTGACTTTAACGCCCACCACACCAAGTGGCTGAAGAACGCTGTCACTGACCCTGCTGGTGTCCACACCATGAACTTTTCAATCACCCAATCCCTTACGCAAGTAGTGGACTTCCCCATGCGTTTCTCCGACAACCCTAACGGAAGGGACTCACTTCTAGACCTCTGCTTCACTTCCATCCCAGACTCTTGCACTACCAGACAACTCTGTCCACTCGGAAACTCTGACCACACTGTAGTGTCCGTCAATATTTCACTCCACTCCCACCCGACCCATGAAACCCAGACAAGTAGAATATCCTACTGCTATCAAAGAGCAAACTGGGATTCGTTCCGTGACTTCCTCTGTAACATCCCTTGGAACAACGTCTTTAGTCTTCCCATCGAAGAATGTGCATCCGAGGTCTCCTTCTGGGTTAAGGCTGGCATCGATGCCTTCATCCCTGCTAGGAAATTCCAGCTTAAATCTCATTCATCTCGATGGTTCTCACCCGCTTGCTCGGTTGCCATTGCCCACCGGAATCATTTCTTCCGACTCTATCGTAACTACGGGTCGGACCAAAAGAGGCGTCTTTTCACTTCAGCTCGTAATAAGTGTAAAAGGATACTTAACGAAGCTAAGATGTTGTTTGCTGCCAGAATGAAGCAACGCATAGCATGCTCTAAATTCAGCGCTAAAGACTACTGGCGACTCTGTAAAAGAGTATTTAACAAGAGCAAGTCCACAATACCCCTGCTAATCAACAAATTTGAGGTCCTCACCTCCCCAGCAGATAAGGCTGAATGCTTTGCCTGCAGATTCTCGAACAATTCGTGTCTGGACTCATCTGGAGTTTTTACACCCGACTTCTCACCCAGAACCGAGGTACAACTGAATGAGGTCCACATTACACCTTCGCTTGTCTCTAAGATAATCTTAAAACTTGACCCTCACAAAGCAAGCGGTGGGGACGGAATCCCAACCATAGTCTTAAAGAAATGTGCCCCTGAACTCTCCTCTGTCCTTTCTAAGCTCTACAACCTCTGCCTATCTGCTTCCTGCTTTCCTGCCTGTTGGAAATCTTCTGTAGTTCCTATATTTAAAAACACTGAAGAACCCTCTGACCCTGCAAATTACCGCCCTATCAGCCTTCTTCCGATCTTTGGCAAAGTGTTCGAAGCCATTATCAACGCCGAGGTCGTTCAGCATCTCACAGCACACAGGCTCCTCTCAGACAAGCAATATGGTTTCCGCTTCACCAGGTCTACTGCTGATATGCTAACGACCATCACCGAGTACATATACCAGGCACTCGACAGGAATGGCAAAGCCCGAACTGTTGCATTGGATATATCTAAGGTGTTCGACAGAGTTTGGCATGCTGGCCTTCTATGTAAACTGCGGAGCTATGGTATAACTGGACATTTGTTTGAACTAATCCAGTCATTCCTCTCTAACCGCACAATGAAGGTGGTATTAAACGGACATGCCTCCCAGAACTACCATACAAACGCAGGTGTCCCCCAAGGCTCCATCTTAGGTCCTGATATACATTAATGATCTCCCTGATTCCATAAGAGCCCAAATAGGTTTGTATGCCGATGACACCACACTTTCCTCTCGCCTCCTACAAAAATCTGGTGTAGGCGTCAAAGCTAACCTCACAGCCGAGATTGAAAAAGACCTCCAATCCATATTGGACTGGGGTAAGAAATGGCTAGTAAATTTTAATGCTTCTAAAATGAAGATACTCTCAATTAACCATCATCAACAATCTCACCTACCTCCCATTAGCATGGACCAGGCTTGCCTCCCAGAGAGTAAAACACTATGCCTCCTTGGTCTCACACTTTCAGCGGACCTCAAATGGAATGACTATATCGAATCCATTGCTAAATCCGCTGCTATGAAAGTCGGTTCTCTGTGTAGGGCCCGAAGTTTTTTCTGTCTAAATCTATCCTGCACATATATAAATCTACCATCCGCCCATGCATTGAATACTGCTGCCATATCTGGTCGGGTGCCCCTGCTATTCTCCTCGGGCTTCTCGATAAGGTTCAGAAGAGGGTCTGTAATGTGATAGATACCGACTTGGCAGACCGCCTGCAGTCTCTCTCCCACCGGCGCGACGTGGCTTCCCTGTGTCTCTTCTATAAATACTTTCATGGCTTCTGCTCCGATGAACTTAGATCACTGGTGCCCCCTAAATACGAATTTGAACGAGATACTAGATTAGCAACTAGATTCCACCCTTTTACAGTGAAAACGATAAAATGCAACTGTAACTTCTACTCCAACAGTTTCTTTCCTCGCACTTCCCGACTGTGGAATTCTCTTCCACATGATTGCTTCCCCGACGGCTACAATCTCCAGGAGTTTAAATATAAGGTCAATAGACACCTCCTAACACACTAATCTGCTCCCATTCTTTCAAACACTCTTCCCATCTGCCCAACCCTCATCCTCGATATCCTTACTCATCTGTCACCTTCCTCCTGACATTCCCTATGTCTAACCACTCCTTCTCTTTACCTTCCCCTATGTAGCCCCATGCGCAATAGTGGCAGTGGAATGCCTTGCTTGGGGTGAGATGATTAAAAAAAAACAAATTTTGGAATCTTCTTTTTGCTGATGACCATACATTCAGTTTTCTTGAAGTTTATGATCAGTTCAGTCTTTTCTTCTCACTTTCTTTTATTTTATCTAGGATGTCTTAAAGAAAATATGTAAATCTTGCAAAACACTTATCAAATAATTGTCAAATGCTCTATGCTATATAAAAAACTAAACATCTTTTCTTATATTATTGTCAAAAATATGGATTTAGTTTTCTGAATTATTTTTGTTATATAAGCCAGAAAATAGGTTTGCTTTGTAAAGTAAAAAAAAAATAAGAATGTTTATTATTAAAAAAACTAATTAACAGCATATCTGCTATTTTGTTGCACTTTCTTCTAGTTTTCAGGAAACTTCATAATTCTATCCTCTCAAAACTATCTTTCTCAGCCAAAAATTACTGTAAATGTTTTTTATAATTTCCCAGGTAGCTGGAATTAGTGAGTTCTCTAAAGATTTGAATAAATAATAATACAAAAGGTGCAATTTCTATCTAGTGAACACAACAAATGACTAAAGATACAAGGGGCTACCGAGTGTGAGGTAACAATAGCAACAAAACAAAAACACTTCAGGAGAGAGAACAAGAAAAAAAACAGGCACTAAGAAAGAAAATAATGATCGACATTGAATTTCAATTTTTGAAGATTAAATTTGACTGAGAAGCAAGAAACCAGAAAAGCCTTCCACAAGCGAGAAGTGAGATAGAAGAAACTGTTAGCATAAAACCTATGGTTACATCTAGCCATTTCAACTGTAAAATGAAGAGGCCTTATTGTCAATAAAGTACTGTGCTTGAATGAATTAATAAAGTTTAGGCCCCATAGAGGAAAATTCATCAAAACCATAACCCTAAAAGTATTTATAGAAAAGGCACAGAAAAGCTACATTACGGTTGTGGGAAAGCGAAGCCGAGATGCCAAGTCAGAACAAATAATATTGCAAATTCTTCTTTGTATTTTATCAAGAATCTCTGAATACATTACAGAAGCATCAGATCAAATGTGACACAATACTCAAAGCATGGACAAATGGTAGATTTATAAATATGTAAGATAGATTCTGGTGAGAAAAATGTCTAGCATGACAAGTGCAGACCTAACAATTGATTCAATATAATCACTCCTTTTCATGTCAGCTGAAAATGGTAATTCTAGAAGGCACAATGAGTCATTCTCCTGGTAGTTAGTATTAGCCATGCTGATGGAAGGTAAAAAGAGTTCTTTCAGAGAATTAAAAAAAAAAAGAAGCAGTTTCATTTTAAAATTAACAAGACATTTCTTGCCCTAGTTAACAATAGATTGTATGTAATTTTTGAGACCAACTGCCAATTTAATCTTCTTGAAATTATCAGACTTGCTATCAAGACAGAAGTTAATAGTTGCTGTCATCAGCATAGATACCAAGTTGGGGACTGATATCATCAGAAAGGTTGTTGATAAAAATGAGGAACAATGTAGATCCAAGGATAGAACCCAGGAGAACACCTCCATTAATGCAAAAGTGTGGACATTCAAGATTATTTTCAATTTTGAAGTAAGAGCCTGATCTTCGCTATTCTTATCTAAAGCTTTATATACTCTTTCAGCAATAACCATTAAAACCTCAGTAGTTGACCTAGAGAAGTGAAATATATGTGGCTTATCTGAAAGAAGACCTTTAACCAATTCAGAAATGATTAAAGCCTCTAGTACTTTGCTAAAAACCAGTAGAAAGCTAGTTATTGCTAGTTGTTCTTAAAGAGTGGAAACACAGAAGTGGATTTTCAAGAAGCAGCAAGAAATTTATCGTAGTGTTTAGAACAGAGTTTAAAGTTTAGGTTCAAAATTAGACTGTTGGGAATTTCATTATGATGATCAGTGAAAGATTTAACGCTGTCAAAAATTTCATGCCCTTATGGAAAACAAATGTGCAAATGTCATTTTTAATAAAATTTTTCCATTTGCAACATTTGTCTCATTCTCAGTAAATCAAAGAAAAATAAACCAGAATTATGAATAATATAAAAATATTCACTTTAAAAAGGCAAAGTGGAGATTAAATAAATAATGTATTTAGATTGTGTCCAGTGATAAAAATCAATTTCTTTTTATTTTCTTATTGAAGTTCTTCCCATTATAAACACTTGCTGTTATTTTTATTACATTTGATAATGAAATCTCGACCACTGTTTGTCACTGTAAAATTAATTAGTTCTTTTGTATTTTTATACAATAAAACTTAATTATTTGAAAAAGAATATAAACATTTTGTTTAACCTGCATAATTTTGTATTTTCAAACTGACTGATGTTTATTCAAAACCATGTTTATTTCCATGGAAGAAACATTTCTATTTAGGCAAGTAATACTGTTTTTTTCTTATTTTTCATATTTCAAATTTATCTTTGAAATTTTATTGGAATAGGGCAATGTTTGCACTTGTCTTCCTCACCATTCCTACCATTTGTCCATGCTTTGAGTATTGTGTCACAAGAAGTTACTAGTAATTTTATGCTTGTTTTTTTCTTCGTTTAATTTGAACTAATTCATGCCCTGATTTTCAAAATTTAAATTAATTGTAAAATATAAATTTACCTCTGATACTCTTTACTTCTCTGGTAAATAACACTATTACACTCTGCTATTCTCCTTCATATTTATCATGTATGCTAGATGTTTTTAAATTTATACATTTTGAAATTTCAAGTTCCCATTAAAGAAAGAGAATATTTTAAAAACTTAAAGAAAACAGGACCATAAAGCAGTTTCCAGCTTGGAACTATTGACAAAGATGCTGTCAAAAATATAAAAAAGTGCAGTTGAAGCAGAGAGATTAGACAGGAACAATAGGATTCTATATATATTGCTTCTACATAAGATATTTTTCCACTAATGTCTTCCCGTGAAGAAACAGTAGTTTTGAGATAAGTAGCAATCTAAGAGAATTTACAGTCTTTTAAAAGTCACCATTAGATATACCATGAAACTTATGAAAGTTGCAATACGAAGATATTACAGGAGAAAAAAAGAAGAAAATCAAAGGATCAGAATGCCACGACATTTTACTTTTACAAGAGATGGACACTGGAAGTAGATATCTAATATCTATATCCAAATAATAGTGCAACTGGTGTTCTAGCAGAGAATGTTGCTACTGTTTTAGAAGAATTCAACAGTGTAAATTCCATTAAAGCAGTTTTTGTGGACAATACCAGTACAAACACTGGTTGTGAGGCAGGACTTGTTACAGCTCTGGAGAAAAAACTTAAAGTTGCAAACTATTGGCTGTTTTCACTTTACCAAAAAGAACTGTTTTTAAGTACATTGATAGAACTACAAGAAGCCCTATTTTTACTGATTCTCTAGGGAAACTTTGTGGAAATGATTACTAAGATTTGCTCCAGGTAGAATTTAACACTATCAATGACCTTCTGGTTAATTTATATCTGACTGCAGGGGGAATGGAAGATTTAAGTGATGACAGAGAATGCAGCAGAAATTTCTCAAGGGAAAATGAACCCTAAATTTGCAGCCTGGAAAATTGGGTCTCTAAATCAAGCAAGACTGCTAACTTTAGCCATCAGGTGTTTATGGACCAGAAATGCCTATCCACCAGAATTGTATGATAAAATGTACAGCATTATAAAATTTATAATTGAAATATATGCAGTTGGTTTAAAATTAAAAGGAATAATAAATTCCATAACCAACAACTGCATACCTTCAACATGATCCAGAGAATAAATCAACAGTTGACTGAAATACAGAATAATGCATTAAAAAAATTTACAACACAAAATATTTGTTTCAGAAATAGCGAGCCACCAGAGAAAAGATTAAAAAAAAAATACATTTATCAATTCTTAAGTGACAAACTGGCAAAATTTGATTAACCTCTCATAAAATGGAGATTGTGAACCTGTGCTTACCAGTTTTCAAATAATGAACTGCAAGAGGTTCTAATGAATAGAACATTGAAAATAGCCGAATTTATCTGCACATTTGCAAGATGTAGAAAAAGTGGTTAAATTAACTACTGAACCTTCACAAATTGTATGAACAAGAAGCAAGGCACACTAAAAAAAATCATTGTACCATCAAATAAGACCATTATTTACTCCAAAGGGAAATTATACTAAGCAATTTAGCTATATTATAATATAGTATGTTATACAGTTATATAGCTTTAGTGTAATTTTCAATAAACAATTCAAATTTAAAACATTTTGTCTCATAATTTGTGCCTAACAGTATTATGGTGTTATATACACTTTTAACTATTTTTTGTCTTTATTAATCCTGACCTAACTAATGATATAAGATCTTATTCATTTATGGGCCTTTTTTGTAATCTTTTACAATTTTCAGAGTTTTCACTTATCGAATACAGTAAAAAATTGAATATTTTACTTCTGATTCATTAGAACTCTGGTTTACTCAATTGCGGACCTTTGTTTAATGAGAAATTTCCAACACAAAAAACCAAGTTACTTTTGACACATTCAATTATTCACAGTATCTTCTCCATAAACTGGAACTTTTTTTTAAAATAGAAAAAAAATAACACTTATGCTTTTTTTATCTTCAATGTAAGGATCAATAAACAAATATCTGCCACTTTTTACAATTGTTTTTTTTTAAACATTTAATATAAGTTGAGATAAAAAAAAAAAAGCAATCTTTTCAATAAAACAAGTTAAAATGAAATGACTTAAATAATTGTTTTCTTTTTTTAAACACTTATAATATCATCTAATGACAAAAACAACAAAATTTTGGACAAATTCAATAGAAATGAGAGAGAAGGGACTTTTATCAAATTGGAACATATGAATTTATGAAGACCGGTTAATGAGTCATGCCTTACATTTCAAGTATTTGGCCAAGTTAGAATTTCAAAACTTCTATGAAATTAATCAACTTAAAGTGATGTAAAAATAATTCTCAATTATTTAATAATACCAATAGTATAAACAGAAAATAATAACATGGCTTTCTTATATAACACTGTCATGAATATGTGTGTGTGTGTGTGTGTGTGTTACGGAAATTAATGGAACTTGGTTATAAACAACCAACAATTTGAAATGATTTGTTTGGACATTATTTTTTTATCGATACTCGTATTTAAGTAGATATTCTGTTTTTAATTAAACGGTATTATATATTTATATCTACTGTCCTGATTATTTACAATAAATTTTTATTATGAAAATGTGTGTTATTCGGCAGGATTCAAACCTGTGACCCCTATCCACATAGTGGAAGCTACCATGTGATCTGGCACATCTTAGACCTCTCGACCACGAATGACCATTAGTCTAAAAGTTTTAATCAAGCCTAAATAACACAGTTTTCGATATATATATATATATATACATACACACACGCATATATATATACATACATACACACACACATATATACATATACATACACACACATATACATATACACACACACACATATACATATACACACACACACATATACATACACACATATATATATACATATATATAAAAATGCAATTTGTTTGTCTTAAATGATCATTTCTGCAACTTCTAAACTATTTACAAAATCTTTTAAATTACATATTCTTTAAATGCGTGAATATATTCACTAAGAATGTGCCTTTTTGTATTTGCCTATATTTCTGAGATGAGGGAGTTATTTATAATATTTATATTATTCGGACTATTATCCTCATCTTTGTTGTCATTTTTACATTTCAGTTATTGCACGCTTCGGCCTTCTTCAGGTGCTAGAAATTTCGAATTGAACCCTTTATTATGATCACTATTCCATTTAACATAACAATTTTTCAGGGTACATGACAATAATTCCAATGAACATGGAAGGGAGGGTTCATGAGGATAACAACTCTCAGAAAATAGCCTCGGTCTGTCTACCCTATGTGAAGGGGTTATCGGAGAAAATACAAAAGTTCTGTGGTCCATATAACATCAGAACGATCTTTAGAAGTGGTTCTCTACTTTACAGGTACCTCTCCCGAGTAAGACCCCCAACAAAGGAGGACACGTGTACGCCATTCCATGTAGCTGTGGAAAGAAATATAAAGGAGAACAGGCCACTCCCTTAAGGTAAGACTACAAGAACATGGCAAGGCTGTAACACGAGGGGAGATAGAATAATCAGGCATAGATGACCACATATAGAGGAAGAAAGAGGATCACTGTTCCCTATGGGATGAAGTTGAAATAATAGAGAACACCACTGGAAACTACGAAAACTTAAGGAACCAGTGCATATGCTAGGCTAAAAAAATCTTGACCAAGCATAGAAATGAATACAATATAGGAACCAGTAATACGGAGTACTACTAATATGAACTCAGGTAAAAAATGGTTACTGAAACATTAGGTTTATAAGTCCCAGAAATTCACTTGCTGTTGTCCTCAAGGACACATGGCCCAGTGGATGCAGACACTGGTTAGTTCCAGTGACTTGACCCAAAGAATTGTGAGTTCAATACCAGGATACAACAGTGATAAACAAATAACTTAGAGATTTAAATTAAAAAGAGATAACTCATGACTATCAGAAGTAGCTTCACACAAGGAATGAGATTGATATACCCCAGTGACCATAATAAAAGGTTCACTTAGAAATTCCTAGCACCAGAAGAAGGCAGGAGTGTATAATGGCCAAAGTGTCATAAAAAAAAAGATTAGGACAATAGTCCAAATAGTGTGCCTTTTTGTGCTTGAATTTGATGATGTCATGTATATACAAAGGGTGCTGAAAAATAATCAGCTTGACTCACTTCTCAAAATCTGACTAAATATAAGAATTTTTTCCAAATCCTTTCTTTGCTGGATTCTCCTTTAGAAAGTTTAATGCTGCTTTAATCCAAGTGACTGAATAATATTAACAATCTACTTTAAATGTTCTTTTTCATTTCTATAAGTAGTTTGACAAGTTGACAATTTACCAATTTTATTTATTTTTTAAAAAATGCCATGTCCCTTCAGGGTGCAGACAAATTACAACTCTCTAGAGATTCCTTTTCTTTAGTTTGAGGCCTGTTATGACTTCTAGTGGAATGATTTCATATTGTCTTGTCCGTGGTTTTAAATCCAGAGCTGCCCTGATAAAATTATTTTATTGATACAGAGGAATTGATATAACTCATTTTACTTAACCTACAAAGGTATTTTCTTTTTTCACTTTAAACTTGGTTCTTACCTTATTTGTCTCTTCATCATCTGGGCCCTGAGCATCTTTGGTCTGCTTAATATCTTCAATCATCCTTCTGAAGAAGGCATAGTTGTAATCTTCACTTCGACTCATCAATGGATCCATTACAAACCATAAACATCTACAAAGGCAGATGCCATTTATTATCAACATGGGTTACTCCATAATAAGGAGTCAGTAATTTTCAAAATAAAAGTTTCTTATAAAGGTCTCTTAGTAAATAAAGTATCCTAACAACAACAACAACAAAAAAACTAATATTTTTAAAATCTTTCAGAACCCAATTTATGAGCTTCACAATATCTTAAATATTAATTTTCTCATAAAGTACAGGTAAACAATGCAACCCAGCATGTTAAAATAAAAGCACTACAGACACAGTTACAAGTAGATACTCCATTTTCAACTTTTAAAATCATTTGATATATAAGCCTCAAAACATGTGAACAGGTACCTTTTATATGGAGAGTTGCAGGGTTAAAGGCTGGAGGGCTAGGTGCACTCTGATAGAAGTAGGGACTAGAGGATTTGTAGCAAGGTCCTTAAGCATGGCCTTAACAGATATAGGGATAGTGGGAGCACAAAAAAAAAAAAAAAAAAGAAAGCACTTAAGCCCAAAACCAAAACAGCAGAAAGGACAGCTAATTGATTATGGACCAAAAGGGTGAGTACCTGGATTTCGCAAAAATACATTGTTAAAATTCCCCGAAATTCTGCATTTCTGATTCCTCTTCTTTTTATTTTTAATAGTACTCGCAAACAAGGTAAAATGTATAAATAAGCTTTTGAATTAATGTATTTAACTGTAATTACTGTTTTCTCCTTTTTGTTTTTAAGCTATTTGAGTGACCCTTTCCTCTTTTACTTGTACATAATTTATTATCTATTTGTGTAGTTTTAAAACAATTAAAAAAAAGTTTATATATTTTTTTTTTCCTAATTCTTTTGGGAACGATTTTGAAATTATACACTTTTGTAGTTACTTGTATTTCTTTTTGATAAATTCTTAGATGAGTTTTTTTTTTTAAACAACCTAAAATTATATATATTTGTAGATATTTATATTTGTTTTAAACGAATCATTCTTAATCGAGGGCCTTTTTTTTTAAACAGGACAAGTTCATGTACGGTTCGCCTCTTTATGTAAATTGGCTCTGACTGTCGCAAATCAGAAGCGTTTGTAAAACTTTGTAAGGGGTCCAAACTTTATAAATTTTTTTTTTTTCCAGTGTCTAAAAGCGCTCATTGAGGGTGGACCGGAGACTGATCATTTCTGGTCAGGTCGACATGGTGAGAGGGTATGATGTTGAGAGACCCAAAACCCCTAGTGATCCACGTAAAGACATTACTAACAACACCCTCTAGCGCTCGCACTACGGTGCGTATGTTTGAAAGAATTCTTCAATCATTTTAAATCTCTATTTGCTGTGAGATATTTAATATCAGAATCTATTTACTACTACTAAAATTATATTATTGTAAGAGGTAGACATATTGTTGCTGTTAATCCATTTCCAGAAAAAAAAAAAAAATTGTATATCTCTAAAATTTTTACTGGTTTAAAAAAAAAAAAAAAAAAGGGGGCAGGTTATTCACAACATTTTTTAAATGCAATCTTATATTAATTTCTATAGTCCTTTCTGTATCTGGTTAATTTTGTTTGGAGAATTAAAAATTATGTAAAAATCTAATCCAATTAAAAAAATAAAAATAAAAATAAATTAAATACTTACTCCTTTATAATATTCAATGCTTGAATGTGGTCAGGAGACTTGAGGTCAGGGTCATGTGCTAAAAGATGAATAGTGTATGGCAGCATGTAGTCCGGGAGTAGGGAAAATATTTTGGCTGCAACATACAAATAGAATAACAAGCAAATATAGAATACTTTATGCAACACACAAGTCACAATGCCATACAGTAAAACTAATTTTATGTGAGACTATTGGTTTCAAAATAATTTTATCATGGAACATTTATACACTCTTTTCCTCACAAAACATGGAACCTCTATCTATATTTTATGAACTGCCACCATAATAATTTTAATAAGGCATGAATTTGCATATCTGATACAGTATCCAGTTTTGCACTAAAATATTTAGAAAATTCAGATACACATAAATCTGTTGTTACAAACAGTAATAGAAGTTAAAGAGCTTATTTAATAAATCCAAATATTTGTCAAATATATAGCAGAAAATTGCTACAGAAACTCCTTTAAAATTAGTTCAAATAATAACTTAAAGACTAATTTCAATTAATTTTTCATAATCCACTGCTAGAAATTCTTATTACTTTTCATTAATTTTGAACTGATTTTGTATCGTTTTTCAAATTTGGAAACTACTCAGATTCTAATCAGTAACAGAGACGATTTTCAATATTATTGCTGATATCAATCAGTGCAAATTCTTGAAGGAAGTCACTAATGCTTAAAATCATTTTATCCTATAACTAAAATCCAGTATAGTGATTTATGTAATAATGATACCATATCATCTTTAGTTTTAAAAATATTCATGCTCTTGCAGAGATAAACATGAACCATCCAGGTCTTCAATGATATCAGCTATAAATGTGAAGAATTCAATGATGATTGCTGAAATATTTTTATTTGTTGTTACAGCATCAACTATTTTTCCTACCATTGCCTTGATTCTATCTCAACTTTTCATAAAATTATCAATGCAGCTGAATAAGACAACACTCATCCATACATTACTTTGCTGACCTCAAATATAGTTGGGAAGGGAAATTCTTCATGCAGAACACTGAATCAACATTTGTTTTAATCAATGCAGCATCCAATATGTACTAAAAATTTCAAGATGTTTTCATTGTCAATTGGGTCAAACACATTCATTTTAATAAGACAAAGTTCAAAAACTTCCAGAATGTTGTCATAAATGAGAAGAAAAGCTTCAAGGAAAATATATGTAGAAGTTACTATAATTTAGTTTTAATAAAAGATGCTGGCAACTTTTGCATACACTTAATTAAATAAAAATGATATTTTAAAAACTGTAAAATGATATTTTAAAGAAAAATTTTTACAATCTATTTTAAAATATCGCATTTAAAAATGTATAAAACAACTTATTTATAACCAGTCAGATTGACAGGCATTGAATCATCTTTCTTGGAGTTCTGAGCAAAAGAAAATTGTAAACTTGTATCTGTTGCTTTGCAATGAACAAAATGTGTTGAGTAAAGTTTTTGTCCATATCAAGGAGTGAAGGCAAGACATACTTTATATATTTTCCATATATAACCAAAAAAATATGTCTGAATAAAATGGTATAATTTATGTGTTGTTCATCTCAACTTAATAAGTAGCAAAAATATTACAAATTTCCATAGTTTTAAGATGTATTACAATAATTGAAATATCTTCCAAGTTGGGATATCTGCTTACTGCCATTTTTACTAAAAAAAAAAATAAAAATATATCAAGTGGGGTAATTAAATCAGCTTCCATACATGAAGAAATCCCACTTAAATTTACTAGTTTCTCATGACAGTGTTCAAGTATGAATAGCAAAAAGAGAAACAAAACCTGATATTATTCACAATGGCAAAAGTATATCTGCATCATTATTTTAAAGTGAAAGTCATGTACTGGAGAAATAAAAACATTGAAAACATAATAAAATTAACCCAATAGTTTATCCTAAAAAAAAATTTTTTTTTACTTAAAGAGAAAAAAAAATTTTTTAAGAACAGTATTTTTAAAAATAGTTTCAATAATTCAGCTTTTAAAAGAAAAAGAAATTTGTGTGTGTGTGTGGGGGGGGGGGGGGCTGTGTCAGAAATGTTAAAATTTGACTATTTTTAAAACCAATGATATTCAGAAAGTTTTTGTTTTTAATCAAAACTCTTGCCACAAAAAACGAGTAAGTGTTTCATTGTTTTTAACATGACAATTTTAAGGAATATACAATTCATATACTTAAAACTATTGTTTTTTGAAAGTTGAAGTTGAAAGGTTTTCTGCTAATTTTATGTCTACATTTAAAGTTAACTCAAAAGAAAATGTAAATTTTACCAATCACTTCAATTGATAGAGCTCTATGAAAGTAATGTAAATATATTCCAATAACTTATTTTAAGTAAAAAAAAAAATCCATGTTTTTTTTTTCAATCTATTTATACAATTTGCTTTAGATGCAAAGAATGTACATTTAATGATGAAGGTTTTATAAAATTCTACAAGCCAATTTAAAAGTAGTTGTTTCTCATGTAATAACTTTATATTGTGTCATGTAATTTGAATATTTACCCTTAGATAAAACATAATTATATGTACATGGTAATGTTCAAAGGAAATAGTAATAGAATATATAAAAATGTAGTCCAACAATTTGCTAATCATACTTTAAAATAACATCAAAATTGGATTGTTAAACAAAAGCTAAACGTTACTATTACAAATAATTATGCTAAACCATATTCTGACCTATAAAATAGTAATAGAAAGGTAATTGTATTGTAATTTGAGTACTTACAGCTAGCAGATGCATGCTGTTTGAGGTATTCTCGACGTTTGCTAATATTTGCATAAAGAAACTGTTTAACCTGGCCACGCCGTTCCTTCACAGGATCATTGGCTGCCAAAGAGAAAATACTCATATACTCAAGGGGTAAGCGAAGACTAAGCAATCCCTTGTTTAATTTCATTGCAAACCGAAGTCGAACTTGGTAACAACTATCCTGCAAGAGAAGAATATAAACAACACAAATTACTAAGAATAATATTTTTAAAATACAACCAAGTAATTTTGCATTTTCAAAACACAAAATTAATGGAAAACACATTCAGCACAATTTTGGTTGAAAAGTTATGAGAAATAAGATTAAGGAGGCAAGCAAGTAGAAAACTATTTAATAATCAAACTTAATTTTGCAATTAACAATTATTTTAGCATTTAATATTGAATAAGCTAAAGCATTTTAAAAAGTATTTAAAAGGTTACACTAAAATTTTAACTAATTTTTATTGGGAATATGCATAACACTGAGGTTTGTTAGGTTAAATTTATAACTGTTAGTGGATATACTCTCTTCAGAAAAAAATTAAAAACCTAATATTCAACAAATTTGTCATTAACATTATTTTAAGTTAACTAAATAGCCAACTTATAAAGAGAAAGTTTAATTTAAAAAAAAAAAAAAGAGAAAGTTTAATTTTAGAAATTCACAAAAGAAAAAAAAAAGAAAAGAAAAGAATTTTAAAAAGTAAACATTACAATAAAGGTACCATGAATAAAAAGAGAATAAGTTTGATTATTTTTTTTAACTTACCAATTTGGCAAGTACAAAAGTATGTAAATATCAATGAAGGAGTAAAGAAGAGTTTCTTTAATCCATAAAAATTAATTATTCAGATTAAGAGATTTCTCTATCATGGTTTCATAAGGGGAGGTGAATATTAATGCAGACAACATAGATTAGCAATAATGAACTTTTTAAAGCTTACAGACATTTATAAAAACTTAATCATTTGCCAACCAGAAAAAAAAGAAATACAAATTTTTACATAAAGACAGATTTTCATTTACATTTTTGAAATCCTATCTTAACTAAATAACAAAATATAATTTATAATTAGATAGATATAAGTGTAATAGCAAAACTAAATAAAATAAATAAATAAATGAATTACGCACCTTTTCATCATCAAAGGTTTCATTTTAAGTGTGTGGAACAATAAATTTAAATTATCCTACAGTTTACACACACACACACACACACACACACAGTTTTTCTTCACAGTAAGGTCATTTGAAGTGACAAGTTGATTTAAATGGTTTGATTGGTAAATTAATTTTGAACAATTCAAAATAATTTGTGAATTTGTAGCATTTTGAATTTTAACAAATTAGATTCAGCTTAGAAAACAAAAACAACTGACTTCTGGATTTACTTATTTCATTTTTTTTTTTGCTATGTTAAGCAAAAGATGAAATATAAAGATGCTCCACATCTACTGAAAAACGGATAGAACTTAGATACTATTAAGTTATATTCAGAGTTACAATATACTAGGTGCCTCCACCAAATCGCTGAAAAAACAGCACAGTATGAACAAAAAAGGCCCCAAACTTAATAAAAATGAACTTTTTCCACAAAAATGTTTATATTAATAAGTGGAAAGATCAAAATATTTTTTATTTATTTTTTAAAACATTTTAATCCCTTCTAATGCATTCAAAATTTTGGTAAAAAATTTTGTTTTGATTATAATTAGCAGGTAACCAAATCATTGGGAGTTTACAATGGAAAACATAATATTACATAACTCACTTTTTTCCAGTGACAAACACATTAATTTGGAAATTCTTGCAAAAATCAAATAATTGTCGGATTTTAATGAAACTTCCAGGACTTATTCATAAATGAATGAAATTAATTTTGAAATTATTATTTTTAAAAAATCTTAATAAAAATGTTTTTTTTTTTACATTTGTTACCTCCCTCCACATAAATTCATGAAATTTTAAGAAGTTAAATTTTATTGAGAAAATTGGTTTTATTAGTTAAATGCAAGAATCATTGGGGGAATGTAAATCATTTATTTATTTTTTTTTAAATTTTGCCACTATTTCCAAAAATTTGCTCCCAATACTAAACTAAAAAAATGCAATATAAGTATATTATTTAATCTGACAAGCTTTTAATTGCTTGAATAAATATTATAAATTAAGAACATTAGTCTTAAAAAAAACATTTTTGATTAATAATGAAATTTTAAAAGGAATGTTTTTAAGAAATATTTTTAAAATACTTCAAAGCTTTGTTGGGTTTAGTTTAAAACTTATTAAGCAAAGATTATATTTACTAACCAAAAATTAAAAAGTTTAATACAAATTGTTGTGCCCTAGTATTTTTAAAATAATTCTTAATTTTTTCCCCCTGCATTTTGTATTTTTTGTATGGTAATTTCTATATGTAAATTAACGCCCAAACCAGTCTGCATTTCTTTCACTAACATACGTGGTATCAGTGTAGATTCATTCCTTCACACTAACTCACCTGATATCTTAGCCTTATGCAAAACTAACCTTAACCCTTCTATCCCCTCTTCTGAGTTCTACGTTCCTGGCTACCTTCCCCTCTTCAGGAAGGACTCCAATGTTCATATGCATGGGCTTGGTGTGTATGTCAGCGAACACCTCCCCCTAGCTAGGGTGACATCTCTTGAATCCCTGGATCATGTGTTTCCGTCTCTCATTTCTAAGCTTGATTAGCTATCTCTTCTTTCTCTATGGCTCACCTTCCTCCTCTGACTGTTCGTTACTTGACAGCATCTCTGACAATATCAACAAAGCCATTTCTTCCCATCCCTCTGCCCATGTATTCGTGTTTGGTGACTAACGCCCACCACACCAAGTGGCTGGAGAACTCTGTCACTGACCCTGCTGGTGTCCACACCATGAATTTTTCAATCACCCAATCCCTCATGCAAGTGGTGGACTTCCCCACGCGTTTCTCCGACAACCCCAACGGAAGGGACTCACTACTAGACCTCTGCTTCACTTCCATCCCAGACTCTTGTGCTACCAAACAACTCTGCCCACTCGGGAACTCTGACCACACCATAGTTTCTGTCAACATTTCATTCCTCTCCCACCCGACCCATGAAACCCAGACCAGTAGAATATCCTACTGCTACCAAAGGGCAGACTGGGATTCGTTCCGAGACTTCCTGTGACGTCCCATGGAACAACGTTTTTAGTCTTTCCATCGAAGAATGTGCATCCAAGGTCTCCTCCAGGGTTAAGGCTGGCATCGATGCCTTCATCCCTGCCAGGAAATTTCTGCTTAAGTATCATTCGTCTCCATGGTTCTCGCCCACTTGCTCGGCCGCCATTGCCCACCGGAATCATTTCTTCCGACTCTATCGTAGCTACTCGTCGGACCAAAATGGGCACCTTTTCACTTCAGCTCATAATAAGTGTAAAAAAATACTTAACAAAGCTAAGACGTTGTTTGGTGCCAGAATGAAACAACGCATAGCATCCGCTAAGTTCGGCACCAAAGACTACTGGTGACTCTGTAAAAGAGTACTTAACAAGAGTAAGTCCACAATACCCCTACTAATCAATAATTTTGAAGTCCTCACCTCCTCAGCGGACAAGGCTGAATGCTTTGCATGGAGATTCTCGAACAACTCGAGTCTGGACTCGTCTGGGGTTTTTACACCCGACTTCTCACCTAGAACTGAGGCTCAACTGAATGACGTCCACATTACACCCTCACTTGTCTAAGATAATCTCAAAACTTGACCCCCACAAAGCGAGTGGAGGGAACGGAATCCCAATCATAGTCTTAAAGAAATGTGCCCCTGAACTCTCCTCTGTCCTTTCTAAGCTCTACAACTTCTGCCTCTCTGCTTCCTGCTTTCCTGCCTGTTGGAAATCTTCCTCTGTAGTTCCTATATTCAAAAACTCTGGAGAACCCTCAGACCCCGCAAATTACCGCCCTATCAGCCTTCTTCCGATCTTTGGCAAAGTGTTCGAGGCCATTATCAACGCCGAGCTCGTTCAGCACCTCATAGAACACAGGCTCCACTCGGACAAGCAGTATGGTTTTCGCTTCACTATGTCTACTGCCGATATGCTAACAACCATCACCAAGCAAAACTTAATAAGTCACATTTTTTTCTTTATTTGAAATCTTTAACTTTTTTTTTGTTCTCAATTGGAGTAGATAGACTAAACTATCGCCCAGTTCACACTCCACCCATGTCTATTGAACAGGTGAAGAGGCTCATCCCTTGTTTCCTGTTTAGGATGTGGTTTCCGGTTTTCGCTTTTCTAATCTTCTCACTCTTATGTAGCCCCCTGCACATCAGTGGCGTTACCGCCTTGCTTGGGGTGATATGATTAAAAAAAAAAAAAAAAAATATATATACCAGGCACTTGACAGGAATGGCGAAGCCTGAACCATCGCCTTGGATATCTCTAAAGCGTTTGACAGAGTTTGGCATGCTGGCCTTCTATGCAAACTGCGGAGCTATGGTATAGCTGGACAATTGTTTGAACTAATCCAGTCATTCCTATCTAACCGCACATTGAAAGTGGTATTAAATGGACATGCCTCACAGAGCTACCATACGAACGCGGGTGTCCCTCAAGGTTCTATCCTAAGTCCTACGCTCTTTCTGATCTACATTAATGATCTCCCCAATACCATAATATCCCAAGTAGGTATCTATGCCGATGACACCACAGTTTACTCTCGCCTCGATCAAAAATCTGGTGTGGGCGACAAGGTGAACCTCACTGCCGAGCTTGAAAAGGACCTCCAATCCATGGTGGATTGGAGTAAAAAATGGCTCATAAATTTCAATTCTTCCAAAACGAATCTGCTATCAATTAATCACCACAGACAACCGCACCTACCTCCCATTAGCATGGAACAGGCTTGCCTCCCAGAGAGTAAAACACTACGCCTCCTTGGTCTCGCACTTTCAGCAGACCTCAAGTGGAATGACTATATCGAATCCATTGCTAAATCCGCTGCTATGAAAGTCGGTTTTCTGTGCAGGGCCTGGAGGTTTTTTCCGTCTTAATCTATCCTGCACATTTATAAATCTACCATCCGCCCGTGCATTGAATACTGTTGCCATATCTGGTCAGGTGCCCCTGCTATTCTCCTTGGGCTTCTCGACAAGGTACAGCAGAGGGTCTGTAATGTGATCGATACTGACTTGGCAGACCGCCTGCAGTCTCTCTCTCACCGGCGCAACATGGCTTCCCTGTGTCTTTTCTATAAATACTTTCATGGCTTCTGCTCCGATGAACTTAGATCACTGGTGCCCCCTAGGTTCGAGTTTGCACGAGATACTAGATTAGCAACTAGATCCCACCCTTTTACTGTGAAACCGATAAAACGCAACCGCAACTTCTACTCCAACAGTTTCTTTCCTTGCACTTCCCGACTGTGGAATTCCCTTCCACATGACTGCTTCCCCGACGGCTACAATCTCCAGGAGTTTAAATGTAAGCTCAATAGACACCTCCTAACACACTAACTCGCTTCCATTCTTTCAAACACTCTTCCTATCCTCCAAACTATCTATTACCCACCTTCTGACATTTCCTATATCTAACCACTCTTTCTATTTACCTTCCCCTATGTAGCCCCAAGCACAATAGTGGCAGTGAAATGCCTTGCTTGGGGTGAAACGATTAAAAAAAAGGTCATGTGTTTCAGAGTTTCCTCCCCTTACAGCGAAAACATTTGTACAATAGTCACTTGTAATTGCCATACTTATCTTGCATCTTTTGAATTTGTTGAACTATGTTTAAAAAATAGTTTTATTCTAATTTTCATGCTATAAATAAGTAATACTTGCATAAATCAGATTAAATTAACATTAAATTTACTAATTTTCCAAAAATCATGTGACAGATGTATATTATATTTTTGTAAGATTTTTAAAACCTAAAATTAACTTTTGATTACAAATATGTCAATCACTTAAAAATGGCTGAAAAAATGAAAAATGTTAGATTCTAATCAATATATCTGTTTGAAATACACTAGAGTATTTTGCTTGCTGGAAATAGTAAATTTAATCACTTAGTTTTCAATTAAAACTAAAAAGAAAAAGTTTCAAGAAAACTTGTTTTTAAAAATTCAATTTCAAATTTAGATATCGCAAATAAGTGGAGGTACCTACAATATGCTCTATAATTATAATTTTTTTCAATTTAATATTACAAATCTATTGAATTATCAAACAAAAAGACAACAAATTGTCAATATTTTAAAGTAATTTATATATGTGCATTAAATGAACAAATAAACATTACCCAAGTAGTTCCTTTGCAATTAGCGATACCAAAAATTATGCAAACATATCTGAACAATAAAACATGGTAAAATTCCAATGCTCTTAAGAAAGTTGAACATTTAACCACATAAATGTTAAGTTTCAATAGTAAACCACAAAAACAGATTTTACATTAAAAACTCAAAATCTGTTTGGTTACTGGAAGGTGTTAAATGTGGGATTTGGAATATTCCAGTGCTCAAATAGTAAATTTTCTAAACGCTGCTTAGATGTAGCACAAGGCTGAAAGTATGGGGTACCCAGTGAAGATTAAACTCACTACTCGGTTGTGACAGGCTTGCTAACCATTATGCCATGCCGAGGTGCCCAATCCAGTGCTCAAATAGCTTTGGACAGTTTTTATAGGAATTTCCATAGCCTTTAAAAATAATTTTTAAATATATTGCAATGTAAATGTTTTATCTGAAATATTGATTCTGCTGAGATCTCAAAATTAGATAAAATAAGTTTGATGGATTAATGAAAATTATTTCTGCAATATTTTGTTCCTTTTCATAAATTTATTCTAAAATTAAATACCAAATATTTTACTGAAATCAGATTTTTAAAATCTGGATGTTTTCTGCTAAAAAAATTTTTTGCTTGCAAATTATTACATCAAACTGTTTCATACAGTATAAACGTTCTGTGAACAACTTGTTTAATATCCCAAATTATTAGTTGTGTAAAAACAAATCTGTTTTGATGCAATCATTTTAAATAAGATATTTTTTCACATATGTTGTTTTAATTTTATCAGGATTATGAAAATAAAACAAATGAGTTTCAATTTTTCTAAATGTAAACAAGTTTTCATATAAAGTAAATAAATTACAAGAAATAATTGTTCAATTTTTTTTTTTTTTATTAAATGAAAACTTTATAATATTACACACTGCTTTTTCATCAAGTACCTAATTTGTTGAAGGAAAACATTTTCATGTTCAAGTCTTGAAATTTATCTGATTATACTTTCAAATTTTAAAATCATTTAGTACCTAGACATTGAAATTTACCACATTTTCGCACCTCAGCATCTTATAGTGTCATTACTCAAATTGCTAAGTCTATGAAAAATTTTGCTTTTTGTTTTGATGGATTATCAATAAAATTACAATACTAACAGTAAAATGTTCAAGTTGACATTTACTGTTAAACTTAAAAAAAAAAAAGAAGTTCACCACAAAGTTCTTATCAGTTTAATCTCTCTTGTAGACTAGCTATAATTGTGCTGACTAAAAGATGAGACATCACTAAACTCATCTCTCTAATTGTCTTATCTACCAGGCACACACAATTCAAATGAACTTAGATTCATATATCAAAGAAATTGTAATTTCATTTGTAAATTGATGACAACTTTATACATATTTTTTAACATAAGATTTTTCTCTAAATATTTACACTGATGCATATATTTTTCCAAATGTATATATCTGAAGTGTAAAATGAATAGTGAAAATGCAAATTAATCTTTAAGTGTAAACAATTTTAATTTTGCAGGGCTTCTAATATTAGCACAGAATTTCTTTTAAGGACTAATATCTCAATAAGAAGCAAGTTAATAGATTTTAGTTTATAATGTTTTGTAAGTTTCATTTTTGACTAATCTATTTTGTTGATATTTTAAATTAAATACATCTACTGCAAAAAAAAAATCTATAAATAACCTTTGATTAAATCAAGTTTATAAACAAAAAGATCATGAAGTATTTAACTATTTGGTGATATAATTGCCAAACAATAAAATGCGTAATTATATTTGTTAATTCAATAATTTTTAGTCTTTATGCACATACACACACTAATAGTAAAAACAAAATTACAAACTTACATTAATTAGCAAAGCTAATGCCTGAAATTGTTCTCGAGTTATGAGATCTGCAAAGCAAGGTTCTTCTGCAAGCTTCAACATACAACAGCCAGCCTGCAGTCGGAGCCTAGCCAACTCAGGTTTACTGAAAGCAGAATAAAAATAAAAATTACAAAACTGAATATATTACATATTTTTGTTAAATAATATTAAACTTTTAACAACTTTCAGAATAAAATGTCATTAAGCATGAAAATATTAAAAGATTTGTGATTTAGTCATGTAAATGATTGCAACCAATTAGGGCCATTTCATCTTTAGCTGTTGAAAGAAATCAAGTCTTTTAAAAGGAAAAATAATTTGAACTGTTACAGTTCAAATTATTTTTCCTTTCAACATTACTATGTACAATAATAGAAAATAAACTCTGCTTGGCAACTATAAAATAATTATTCATACATTGATCACAAATGCCTGATAACTAATGCTTTATTTATCCTACATTCTCCTGTAATTATAATTTTCTGTAAAAATGTCAGAACTGACTTCTCAACTGTGGCACTTTGGATTCATTTGCTTTTTGGCCAATAAAATTGTTAATTCTCAAGTTGAGAAATACTGAAATTATACTACACACATAACAGTAATAAAATTTATGAATTCACTATTTTATAATGAAGAAATTTATAAAACAGTTTCCTTTACTTTAATTAGATTGTTAAAAGATTAGATTGAAGGTTTGCCTTTGTATTATAGACTGCTTTACTATAATTATTTTCAGTTTAAATGTATAAACAACTTCTAATAGTGTAGAGATAACATTGTCATATTCTATTACATTCTTAAACTTATTTTCCATACACCTTGAAAGAATTTAGTTTTCAAATTATGGATAGATTTTTTTTATATGTGTTTCATTATTAAACAAGAAGAAATAGTCAATAATAGGTTCTCCTATTTGTAACTCAACCAATGACAAGCACCATTATCTACAACCAATATGGTTACATAAGATTCTACATATAATATACTTACTTTATCTTTCCTCTTTCCATAAGGTCTCCCTCATGAATTATCACAGTGTAGAGAAGCCGTAAGGTTGATGTTGCTGAATTGCCCGCATTGCTTCGTAACCCCAATAGCCACCGGACTAACATTTTCATGGCTAAAACCTAAGAGAAACATAAAATTATACAATCATAAAAGAAAGTTTATCCCCAACACATCACTTTTAATTACATAAAAACTTAATCATTGTCTTCAAATTAACAAAACTAAGCCTATGAAAATAATCCCAAACAATATAATGTTTGAAGATAAAGTATTACATTCCATGAATTAAAAAAAAGAAATTTGGTGAACATAACAGGCAATAATACCACTAATATGCATGGGGTTACTGGGAGTGAAAGAGAATGAGAAGATTTTAGTAAAGAGGAGTTCAATAAAAGAACAAGATTCAAGACAGGGAAAAGAAAAAAGAAAAGAAAAAGGTAGCTTGTTCTTAGGAAGACAGAATATGGCATTGGAAAACTAGAGTACATTGATTGAAACTGATCAAAAAAAAATTAAGATCTGAGAACATATTTTTAAAAATTATACCATCAAAAGAAAAGTGTTAATTTTTATAACTGCGTAGAGGAAAATATTTAAACAGCTTATAGAAAACAGAAGTAGTAATTGATAGATACAGATAAAAAATAAAAAACTAGCAACTCATGCTTTAAAAATTCCTTTAAATTATGATCAAAATTAACATTAAAAAATGTTAGATAAAAATTAAGCAAACCTTTGCTTGTGTTTCTTCAGAAACAAGATGATCTGCATACCAACTATCATGGACCTGGTGACCTTGAGTCTAAGAAATGCACAGATGAAAACATCAATAGCAAAGGAATTGTGAATATAGAAAAACATTCAATATGCAAAACATGGGAACAATTACAGAAACTGAAATCAAATAACTTGAACATTTTCAAAATGTTCATTTTACTGTTTGATATGACAATATTGAATTTATCATCTTTGATAGCAATCATTCTTTAACAAAAAATAATATAAAAAAATTATTAAATTTAATATGAACTTACTCGATCTTGCATCAATAAATCCTTGACAATAAGTTTTGATACAACATTTTTCATTTCAGAACTGAATTCTCCAGGACAGATTTCAGCAATGTGTCCCATGGCAACAATTGCTGTTAGATAGTTTGCAGACTCAGGGTTTAATGCTTTTTTCACATGCTGTAATCAAGAAATCATACATATATATTTAAACTTATCTGAAAAATAAATAGACATAACTTGTCAAATATAGTGGTACAAAATAAAAAAAAATGTTTAAAGTTCTATCTCATTTATACCATTTATATTGTTCAAACTATTGTCCCTATCTTTATTGCCATGCTTACAACATTTTGGCTGCTGTATGCTCAGGCCTTCTTCAGATGCTAGGAATTTTGAATTGAACCCTTTATTTTGATCACTGGGGTATATTACTCTCATTCCATGTGTGTGTATCGCACACATGGAATGAGAGTAATATACCCCAGTGATCTTCTGGTAGCGATGTATTAATCTCCCCTTACACCAACTCTCTAAGTTATTTGTTTACTACTGCTGTAGCCTGGCATTGAACTCACAACTCTTTGGATCAAGTAACTGGAACTAACCAATGTCTATATCCACTAGGCCACATAACAATGTAAATAGTGTAAATGCTACCTCATATCAAAAGTATAGACAAATTTCTCATTTGTTTCAGTGACTAAAATTGTTTCTAGAAAAATAAAAATTCTAGTTTTAAACTAAGATAAACTGACATTTGAAAAATCTGCAATAACCACAAGATAGGTATATATGATGATTAATTTTTACATGTTCATAACGAGAATAATTGATCCTTAAATTTCTCATCCTTTCTTATCAAATATTAAAATGGGAAAGTGAATAGGAAAAATAACTAACATACTGATTTTACCATTTCATAACTACCTAGAAAAATTTCTATTTTCACCTATGTAAATAGACCTCTATTTTTAAACAAAAATATTGAACTAAAAAAACATGCAAACTTTCCATAAGATTTTAAAGTTTTTACTCTTTCAAACATTGAGTTTACAAGAGCTGCTAAATAACAAATAATGGACAAAACTGTTATATCTCGTTTGTATTATTTTCTTCATCTGAAAGTTAAACAAATATTTATTGATAGTAACAAGATGCCTTAGGAGTCAAGGTTAGATTGTTTTATATTTGAAACTAGTACCAGTGGTCAGTGTTTAAATCCTAGTAATAACCAGGATATTGACTGCTGATTTTTCAATGTGTTATGTTCTTCCCATTTTAAAGACTTGGGTAAAACTATCATCTTCTATTTGCCTTGTGCCATAATGTGCTAAGTAAATATCAAATTGTCTTCAAAAGTGTTGCAAAATAAAACACTAGTCTAAAAGCAAATTAACAAAACAGGTAATTATTCTGACATGACAATAGAAATTAGAATATTTCTTAAAATATACACCACTACAGTTTCAAATATAAAACTGGAAAAAAGTAAAAACAATACAGCTGTATTCCCAGGATGATTTTTTAGAGAAAGTTAAAGTCACTATATAAATTTCAATAAAAATATTTACTTCAAAAACTTGCTGTAAGATAGTTTCCTTCTCTTGCTTATACACAACACTAATGCATTTAATTGCATGCTTTGTTTGTCGGATATTTCCCATCTTTGCTGTAGTGAGAAGGACTGGTAACAGACTCCTACCAAAGAGAAAAATAAAATTATTCATTACTAACAACCAATATGATTAACAACTGTCTGGAATAACTTCTGACTTCAAGTATTTGATGAATGCTATTCAAATCAATTCATAGCAAAAATGCTCTTTATAAAACTATTATTTACAAAATTAACAATAACAGGTTGTTTCAATCAAACAAGATTAAGGTTAAGGTTAAAAATTATTTCAATGTGTGTCTAAACATTTATCAAATTTCATTAAATACAAATATGTGAGCAACTAAAAAGTTGCTCGTATATTTGTGTTTAATGAAATATCAGAAAGATGCTGATCTTATATTGAAAAACTTTTTCTAAGAAAAGAACTATTGCTTTTGTAAAAGTGATACAAAATTTTATTAGCGAAAAATCCATTAAAATCTTTTAAAGTTTTAAGATTTTCTTTTTTTAAATTGCTTAAAATTTAAGCTTAAAATTGTATGTTAAAATGAAAGTTAACTTTTAACTGTAAATAAACAATCTGCACAACTTTCAACATAATCAATTAAAAAAAAAGTTTCTCAATCTTTTCTCTTCAAAAACAGTAAATTCTAATGAAGTTATACAGCATTCAGCACAATCAGTTTCAAAGAATTTTCACATTCTTATATAACAAATGATGAAGTTAAACATTTTTATTCCTCTTGAAATACCTAATGATTGAAATTAGAAAAATACTACTAAAACTTGTTTCAACAAAACAATGTAATTAAGGACATTTTAAGAACTATACAATAAAAGACTTCTCAGCTGTTTTGTTCTGGGTGAACTATATATCAGTAACTTGAAAAAAAAAAAAAAAAAAAAGGAATACTGAGTAATGTAAAAAGTAAATCCATTGTGAAGAATATACATACAAATGTATGTTTGGACAATCCTTTTTCAAGTTGTGACCAGTGTTGACAAAAACTTGAAGTGTTAAGTCAGCTGAAAAATCAAAAGAAAAGAAATTTGAAATTTATTATTACACTGAAATTTTTTTTAATGGAAAAATATTTAACAATTATTAAAATTGAAACAGCTAGAATAGTGTTAACTCTGAAAAAATATCCTTAAGTGAATTGAGAGAAGTTCTCACTGATAACAACTATTTTTTTTTATCTTTGTGTGTGTGTGTGTGTATATATATATATATATATATATATATAATGCATGTTTTAAAATGACATGTTGAAAATAGCTCTTTCTCTAAGTTTTATCTGAAACTACAGATATGTGTGTGTGTGTGTGTGTGCGTGATAAAAATATATTTATTGGTAAGAGTGTTCATTATCATAGAGTGTATGTAAATATATAAGTGTACAGCATTAGTCTGTTTTATGCTTGAATGTAATTTTCAGGGCTGGCAATTGTGTTCCAGTATGAAACAGACATTATAAAAAATGATCAATTACCCTAAATTCATTGTTAGCAAACAAAAAATAAAAATTAAATGAATTGGGGTTGCTTACAAATGATTTCATCTTCATGTTTTAGGAATGTCAAAAGATCTTCAAACACACTTTCTCTGTTGAAACAATGAGGAAATACAGTGGACAAAGCCTATAAGAAAAAAAATACAAACAGGTAACAATTAATAATTCAAACCAGGCTGAAAAGGATTGGGTTCTGCCAGGCTGCTGTGCCAAAAGAAACACCACTTCTACTGCAGTATATGCGGTGTTCCTAAGATTCTAATGAGCCACAAAGGTTTTAGCAAAAAAAAACAAAAAAAAACAGCATTTTCTTTTTGTGCTTATTCATGTATTATTATTTTTCAAACATATCAGAAATATGACAAATATCAGCTAAAACAGAAGTTAAATACAACATTAACAAATCTTAAAATAACCTACCCCACCTTTTTTTTTTTAAACTAATTTCAGTTTCCAAAGTAGTTGAAACATTTAATGAAAGAGGTTTTTTAAAAAAAAAAATTATTTTAATACATAAATTGGTAATGCTAACCAGATTTTATTTTCATCAGTTAAGGTTAAAGATTTGCATTTATTAACAGAAATAAATATGCAGAATATTTAACATTGTTATAATATATGTATTAGCCCTATGTTAATATTTAATAATTTAAAGAATGTTTTATTATTTAAAGGAAAAATAAGAAAGAATACATAAACAAATATAAAAAAAGAAAAATTGGTAAATGAGAAAACGCAGATAAAAGTTTTCAATATTGACAAAATCAAAATACATCAATGTTAAGTGGTACAGGTATATAAAAAAAAAACTATACTTTTTATTTCCAGCTCTAAATTTATATCTTAGTGATTCTATCTTTGAATTTCAAGGACTTTTTATAGAGTTATATTAAGTACTTGCCAACAACAACTTCAGCCCTTTGGCCCCGGCAGTAAGAACTCCATCATCAACAATGATCAAGCCACTAATCACATCACAGTTGTACTTCACCAAGGCACTGATAGCATCTGCATCAATCATTACAGGAGCTATTCGCTCCAGCAGAGATTTTACAGCTATGTAGAAAGGTGTCTGCTGGCCAGGATTTCCAACCTTTCTTAAGATTTCTTTCTGTAAAAAAAAACAACAACACACACATACAATATTATGAATGTGAATTTAAAAAGAGTACTTTTATAAATAAATCCAATGCAAAATATTTCAAATGTTCTCAATACTGGCCACAAATATGCATCTTTGCTTAAAAGATTAAATTTGTCCATTGTTACAGTATTTACATTATTCGGAATATTGTCCTCATCTTTGTTGCCATTTGTATGCTCCGGCCTTCTTCAGGTGCTAGTAATTTCAAAACCAAACCCTTTATTAGAATCACTGTGGTATATCATCCTCATTACTTGCGTAAAGCCTTGATCGGAAGTCATGAGTTATTTCCCTCTAACCCTGCAAGTTACTTGTTCACCACTGCTGTAGTCTGATATTGAACTCACAACTCTAAGAGTCAAGTCAGGAACTAACCAACATCTATATCCACTGGATATCAAATTCAATACCAGGCTACAGCAGTGGTGAACAAGTAATTGCAGGGTTAGAGGGAGATAACACATGACTTCCAATAGTGGCTTTATGTAAGAAATGAGGATGATATACCCCAGTGATGGTAATAAAGTGTTCGGTTTACAATTCTTAGCACTTGAAGAAGGACGGAGTGTACAATGGTCGAAACGTCATACAAATGGCAACAAAGAAGAGGACAATAGTCCGAATAATGTAAATACTACCTCATCTCAGAAATGTAGACTTGTCCATTGTTAGTGTTAGATTTTACTATTTTCAGTCAGTCATATTTATTTTCATAAAATATAGGAACCAAAACAATTATGCTATTTGAATTTAACTAATCTTAAAAAACCTACTTTATAGCCATCATATCAAACAGTTTTGATCTTTATTCCTATTTAGGATATTTTAGTGTTATTAAATTTTAGGTTACTCAACAAGTTTGCATAGCAGAGATTATAACACATCACTCAATAAGTCCCAGGCTTGACATATAGATGGTGCCACTAATAAAAAATCCACATGATTTTTATGAAGTACTAACCTTCAAATGCCACGTGACAAAATATGGGCCCAATCAGATTATTAGTTTACAAATTACAGCTATTCAAGTGAAACTACTGTTGTAAATTTTCAAAACAATGGAAAAATCTGAATTTCATGCATTACTTTCTGATGGGAAAAAAATACTGTTCAAGTAAAGCAATGGCTTGATAGGTTATTCAGACTGCTCCATTGGAAACAACGATTAACAGGTGGTATGTTGACTTTAAACGGTGTTGTACAGATACAAATGATGTTGAACACTCAGGTTGCCCAAAATTGGTTGTTGTCCTGGAAAATACCAAAACAATCCAGAAACTCATTTTGGCCGATCATAAATTAAAGTTGCATGAGATAGCAGAAAAGTTAAACATTTGAGAAAGTAGCGTATTCATCATTTTGCATGAACATTTGTCAATGAGAAAGTTGTGCTTAAAGTGGGTGCTGCATTTGCTCAGTCAATCAAAAACAACGCATCAATTCAAAGCATTGTTTGCAACTGTTTCAACGCAACAAGAAGTCTTTGTAACAATGGATGAAACATGGATCCACAACTTCACTCCAGTCAAATTGGCAGTCAGCTAAGTGGACAGCAGCAGGTGAAAACTGTCCAAAGTAACCAAAGACACAAACATTAGCAAGCAAAGTTTTGGCCTCCCTATTTCAGGGTGTGCAATGTATTTTGTTCATCGATTACCTTAAGAAAGGAAGAACCATCAGTAACGAATATTATATAGCATTATTGGTGCATCTGAAGGAAGAAATTGCCAAAAAAAATGGCCATAAATGAAGAAAAAAATGCACCGTGTCACAAGTTGATTGCAATGATGGCAAAACTACATGAATTGCACTTCAAATTGCTTCCGTATCCACCCTATTCTCCAGATCTGGGCCCCAGCGACTACTGGCTGTTTGCAGACCTCAAAAGAATGCTCCAGGAAAAGAGATCTGGCTCCAATGAAGAAGTGATATCAGAAACTGAGGCGTACTGAGGCCAAAAACAAATCGTTCTACAAAAAAGGCATCGAATTGTTAGAGAAGCATTAGAATCAGTGTATCACCCTAGAACAAGACAATGTTGATGAATAAAGTTGAATTTTACCTAAAAGTTGTTGTTTTATTAGCTAGGCCTGGGATTTATTGAGTGATGTGTTATCTATCTTAACTGTCAATATGACAGATATTAACCAGAAACTGAGAAAAATTTGATGCAGTTGCAACGAAGAGAAAGGAGGTAATACTCTTCAATTTTGTTGCTCAGAAATAATCTTGAATTTTTCTTAAGTAGCTTGTGGCCAAGATACACATTTTTGTTAGTAATTGATTATGATCTAATCTATAATTAATATTTTTTTAATAATCTTCTAAATCTTTTCCAATCTCCATAAGTAGATGCTAAAAAACCTTGCCTGAAAACTCATTTTAAATTGTCATTTGACAATCATCACAAAGCTTAATTATAAATATAATAATAGTTATTAGCTTGCACGGTTTTTATCCTGTGATTAAAAATCAAATAAGAGAATTGTCATTAGTAAACCAAGGGAAAAAAGAAATGACAGATGTAAATGCTATATTTTAAATGATTTTAATAAATTCTTTTTTAGTTAAGACCAAAATTCCACATTTGACAATTGTAAATCAATTATTTATATGTGTGTGTTCAAAATAAATTTTATGGCAAAATTAAAAATATTAAGATATGTAATGTCTTTAAATGATTCAACCAAGTTAAAAAAAAAAGTCAGTGATTAATAAAAAACAAATTTCTTACTAGTCAAACTTCCTACTGTACTTAAAAACATAATTAGGAATGATCACAGGAATTATTAAAATCATTCTGTGCAATAAATGAGCCAAAAATAATACTGGTTTAAAAAAATTTAAGGCACAATACTAAGAAAGTAGAAACAGTATCATGAAATAAATGCCATGATTTTTTTATTTTTTTTTTTTTTTTTTAGAGCTGATGCTATAAAATCAAGTATATAACTGTTTGTTCAATATGTATTTAATTTTTAAATAGTATCTTGACACTGAAGTATAATTTTTAATTTACTTTAAATGTTATTGTCATCCTTTAACCATTGAAGTGATTAAAAAACATCCACTAGTAAACAGCATTTAAAAATAATCTAATCTTACCTCTTTTGTATGTGTCTCATTACTTTTTTTTTCATGGCTTTATCATATTTATTTTTCTAACAATCCTGATCAAAAGAATGTCATGAAAAAATAATTTTGATAATAAAAATGATTTATGTACATGGTTGTATGGACACAGATGCCAATTTGAGGTTCATTAAAGATTTTGAACAATGAGTTACATATGAAACTTATCTGAAATTATAAAAACTTATTTTGAAACTTTGATAGCTGAAACTTCTATGAACTAAAATTAATCCAAACGAATGATTAATACATAAACTTCTAGAGAGACAATGCATGACAAATTCTACAACATACTTACAACAGCATCTTCTGCTTTTCGGCATGTACAGTCAGGGCTTACCAGTGCCTTCAGACAATGACGGATTCGTTTATCTTCTCTTAAAACATGATTAAATTTCTTCAAATGTTCTTGGGCCTTATTAGGTTCTGGCAACTGTCCTAGAAATTAGAAAACAATTAAAAATTCATCATGTATACATCTATAAGAATTAACTTTTGAGCATAGATATTTATTCCTATACTAGTTCTTTAGAAAAATCTAAACAAATTAAGTGCAATAAAAAATATTTCTTGATATTTTAAAGTTTAGCTAATGAAAAAAAAATAAAAATAAAAATAAATAAATAATATTCAATAGTTTACAATTACTGCTGAAAAATTAGAATTAAATCCAACACAATAGCAATTATCAAATTTTATAGATGAAATGCAGATGTTCTCCATCACAGAATTTTGATAAAGTAAAATAAACATAACATTTTTAACAATAACTTTAGAAAAATATTTTTTTCTTATAATACAAGATACTTTTTATTTTGAAAAATGATTAAGATTTTATTCCGTTTTGTTGTAACCTCAATATTAGGAACAACAAAATATAACATAATTAAATATATTTTAAAACACAATATTCGTTTTTATTCTCACCAAGCAGGATACAGGAGGATTGGGTAGGATAACAAATTACTGTCTACATGGGTGCATTGTCCAGTAGTTATGTTGTTGCTCTTATTTTACCTTTTTCTGTGAAGAATCAATGAATCATTAAGAAAGAATTGTCTTTCCTAACACCTCCCCTATTTAGCCTATTGTTCATATGACTTATTTCAGGAATTTATTTACAGTCGATAGGGTTTTCTCCGAAGTCTATACTATTTCCTAAGTACACATTTTAATGGAGTCCTAGGATTATCCTTTGGTATATCTTAGGAAAATTGTGGAGGCATTTGGAAGGTGTCCAATAGGATATCTAGTGGTAAGGTGAAGTTTGATTTGATCTCTAGGTGAAAGGATCGTAATTGGTTTGCATGTCAATTGCAAACGGTAGAAGTTACATCATACGCAACATTTCCAGAACAATGTAGAACATGTCCTTGAATTCATTTTACTTTGCCATTGCAGTAGTCTTTAGCAAGCATGTATTGTCCAGGTACATATGTGTGTTTCTCTACTCCATGATGTTGGTTAAATTGTTTCTCCATCACCATGTTCCTTTTACTTGGAATGTTTTGGAGTTGGATGGATGACATCCATATGCAAACAAACTTTACAATTCATCTTCTGCTGGTGAGTTACCATTAGGTGTAGCTCTGTAACTACTGAAGAATATTTCTAATATTTCTTGTGTGGCTTCCTCCCCTTTGTTTTTTTATGAGTGCCCTCTTAAAAGTATCTACAAAGCGCTCCATCTGTCCATTTGATTGTGGATGAAAAGATGGTGTTCTAATATGCTGAATGCCATTAAGTTCACAGAAACTTGAAAATGTAGCTGAAGTGAATGTAGTGCCATTATCAGAAACTAATATCTGGGGGATTCCAAAGCAACTTTAGAATTGTTTCATCTGTAGTGATGCAACACATTTGAAAAATTTCTGACCATTTCCTGTAAACATCAACAAGTATTTATTTTATACTTGCTGATGATGTCCATTCATAGTTCCAGTGAAATCAATGTGAAGGCATGGCTAGGGTAATTTAGAGATAGGCTATGAGCTCAGTGTAGTTTTCCTGGGAAATTTTGTTGGCAGTTGGAACATGTGCAAGCCAATTCCTCCAACCGCTTATCCATGTAAGGCCAATAAGCATACATGCATGTTAGAACTTTCATACAGCTAATACCTTGATGACCATAATAAAATTGCTTTATCACTCTTATCCTGTAATGAGGATGGGACAATCACGTGCTCAGCAAAAAGACTGTCATTGACTTCTGACAATGAAGCTCGATGTTGAAAGAAACGTTGAATTCTTTTGTCTGAATTACTTTTGGTCATTTTGTATGATGGAAATGCATCACTTTTTGAAGAACTGGATTGGAAGCTGTGGCTTCAAGGATCATTGTAGAAGTGACTTCTGGCTCCAGGGATACTGTTGTAATGACAGTCCTCTGGTACTTTATTTTGTATCGTCATGAGCCTAGATAGTGCATCAGCATGACCAATTGTATCAGTTCTGCTATACTTTATAATAAAGTTATACTCCAATAGCAGTCACCCGTCTTTGCAGATAGTTTGCTGTATACACAGGAATACCTTTTTTGGATCCAAAAATACTGAGAAGAGGTTTGTAGTCCGTGATCAGAGTAAAATGGCGGCCATACAACATTTAAAGAAACCTTTTAATGGCAAAGACTATTACTAAGTCTTCCTTTTCAATTTGGCTATAGTTGCGTTCTGTAAGTGTCAGTGATCTAGGTGTATGAGCAATTGCCTTTTGGCTGCCATCAGGAAAAAAAATATATGAGAAATGACAGCTCCAACACCATAATTAGAAGCGACTGAGACTTTGACAATATCCATGGATGGGTTGTAGTGTGTTAATAAAATATTCGAAGTAAGGACTTTACCTTTGTGAAAGCTGAATGACATGCATCAGACCAGTCCCATGTGTCATCTTTTTACAAAAGATAGTTGATAGGTGCACAAACTATAAAGTTCAGGCAAAAAAGCATTGTCATGGCTAACCAAGCCAAGGAAAGAATGTAATGTTTTTACATTTCTTGGTGCTGGCATATTTTTTATTGCCAAGGTATTTTCTGGGTCTGGTTCTCTACTATTTTTGTCAAATATAAAATCAAGGTATTTGATTTTGTCCTGGAAAAAATCCACATTTTTCAGTTTTAACACGGAATCTGTATTGTTGGATTTGGCTGAAAACAGAAAATAAATGCTGCAAAAATTTATCTTGGGATACAGTTGCAATGATAATGTCATCAATAAATGCTGCAACTCCAAGTCAATCTGGTCAGCATGGCATCCATTGTTTGCTGAAAAATGGCTGGTGCTGGTTTGACTCTGAAGCTAAGGCAGTTAAATCTGAACAAACCCTTGTGGGTATTGATAGTAAGGAGCTCCTTAGACTCTTTTTCAACTTCCAGTTGGAGAAAAGCACTGGAAAGATCAATTTCCACCATTTAAAAAGATCCTCTGGAACCGGCAGTGGATACTATTTTTTTTTTTTTTTTAAATCATATCACCCCAAGCAAGGCGATAATGCCACTGATGCGCAGGGAGCAACGTAGGAGTAAAAAGATTGGAAAAGAGAAAGCCGGAAACCACATCCTAACCAGGAAACAAGGGATGAGCCTCTTCACCTGTTCAATAGACGTGGATGGAGTGTGAACCGAGTGATAGTTTAGTCTATCTACTCCAATAAAACTGCGGAAGACTGACGGTAGTTAAAATAAAAGCAATGCGAAGGGAAAAACCATCCTTTCGAAACTTCGTTGTTTTTTTTTGGTTTTTTTCGGACACAGTTCTCTTGTATGGCGAGAAAAAAATCCACATTTTTAAATTCTAAAAAGATGAATTTATAAACTTGACATTTGCCTTTCACCCTTTTGTATCTGATCTATTAATACGAAATCTTATATTGGACATAATTGAAAAATATATATAAAAATGATTGTAAAATAATTAATTCAACATTTTCACGACACAGAATTTGCCATGTTTAGGAATCATATTTTAACTATGGCTCCAGCTTTTCTTACTTCTGATAATATATAGTTTTTTAAGTAACCGGAAAGGGTATGGGTCGTTTAAAAAGCTTTTCTATTTAAAATGAAATATTAAAAAGAAAAGAAGAAAACACGAATATTTAGATTGTTAAATGACCTATGCCTGTTGTACTTACATGAAAAATGATATATTATCAGAAGTATGATAAAGATATATTAAACTTTAGAAAAGAAATGAGTTCTCTAGAGACAGTGTTTAAGCTTCACACTAAATAATATTCAAAATTTAGAAAAAATATAAACATAAACATTGATATTCATTACAAAAATTGATAAAATAATGAATTAAAAATAACTATTTAAATTTATATATAAATTACTATGGCTTTATTCAAACACAAATAGATTGTAAAGAGTAAAGAAACAAATAACTAAAAAGGTAAGGTGGATGCGAATACAAATAAAGATGGTAGTAGTCGTATATACAAAGAGGAAATAGTGATAAATTAGAAACCCTTTTAGTACGGACACGTTAAGAATATGACCCTGTAATTTGAGAACCAACTAGAAGCTATTTATACCTTGTAAATAAACTAAAAAAAAAAAAAAACACCCTCTTGGAAAAGCATTTTCCATTAGTCACCCTCAAAATGATTGCTGGAAGATAGTTATAGTTAAAATATGATCGCGAAATATGGGAAACTGTGTCGAGTAAATGTTGAATTAATTCTATTGCAATATTTAGCTCTACTTTTTTACTGTGTTTAACTGATTCCATTGTTTACCTATGTACTACTTCTAATATTGAAAACCCAACAGTTAAAAATTTTGCCTCGGTAGCACCAACAATTCCTATAAAACGGGATGGTATCAACATGTATTACCCTTCAACAACAAGGCGCAGTGAAATATGTGCATCTAAAGAATTATTTTAACCAGTTGATACTGTGGATACTAATGTGCATCTAAAAAATTATTTTAACCAGTTGAGTAGTCATCACATCAGATTTTTCCATTTGCTTTTTTTTTTACTACTACAATAGCAACTGCCTATTGAGAATAATTTGTATATTCTATTACATCCTCTTGCTGAAGACGCTGAAGTTCTTTTTCAACCATATCACATGCGGCAAAAGGCACAGATCGTCTTGGTCTAAAAATTGGTTTAGAGTCTTCTTTTAATTCAAAAATTGGGGGAATTCTGAAAAACGTCACTGAACTTGTTTTTAAGTTTGTCCGTAAAATGTTTTTCAATGTCTGAAACAGATGGAAGACTAAATGTGTTGAACACAGACTGGAGAGGAATTTCAAAAAGATTAAGCTGTTCACTCTAGTTGAGACCAATTAAATACAATTCAGAATTCAGCAAGATAGCATACGCCCAAAAATGTGGTAGCTCAAAATGTAACATTACAAGTTGACTTACCAGTTAAATGAATTTGTTCACCAGAGGTGCTTTTCACTATGTGATCTGTTGCAGAAAACATGACTCTCCAAGTAATTTCCAAGGTGACTGGGATATTAATGTAATATCTGATGCTGTGTCAAACGGGGAAATAACTGTTTTGTTGTTCACTGAAACAACAATATTTTTTCTGTTGCTTTTATAGCCTGCCTAGAATATTGTGAACACCTAGTTTGTGTTGGCTTTCTTTTTTGTTTTTAACGAATTTCTTATGGATTGGACTTTCAGCATTTTGTTTTTTAAGTTTTGCATTACAAAAATTTTCTTTATGTCCAATCTGGTGGCAAATATTACCCTTATGTTTCTTAAACAGGCAAAAACATGCATAATGCCAGTCACCACAAAACCGACAAGTTAATGGAGGATTCTTTTCTTTTGTTGCTTGGACGTTTCCTGTTAATGATGGATGCTTGGTTTTTGCACTAACACGATGTCTGTTTAAAGGTTTTTTTTAAAAGATTGTTGCATTCAGTTGTTAGAGCTTGAATTGTGATGTCTTTATTGTGTTCCAATTTGGAAAGTAGTCTGGTCCAAATATCACTATGTGATTCATACGCCAGTCCTGCGATTAAAATCAAACATTTAAACTACTCCTCTGTGAGGGAATTTGGTTTAAATTTTTTCACATTCCTGATTTACGATACCCTTGAATGTTACATAATCATGTTCATCATTTTTTATTAATTTTAGACGATTAAACAGTGACTGCTTTTTTTTTATCAAAGATTTCTTTAGCAGTTCTAGTGTTTCTGTAAATGTGAAATCTGTTGACTGGTTTGGTAGGATGCAATTTGTGTAACAGTCATGTTCCTGGATTCAAAGTTTCCGAGTTAGTAGATGGATTTTCGAATGTTCGTCTTTCTGTGAAAATTTGTTTTGCAAAAATGTCTATCCATCTTTTGTACTACGAAGCAAAAGTTTTTCTACTTTCATGGTTGTAATGGAATTCCATTAGGTTGACAGCAATGTTATCCACAGAATTTGTGTTCAAATTCCTTCTTTCTCTTAAAATTTCTAGTTGGTGATTGAATTGTTGAGTTATCATAGTTAACAACTGCTGTTGTGACATTAGGAACTGTTCTTGTTGTTGATTCAATATCTCTTTCAGTATGTCTGGTGATATCGCCATTTTTGTAAGTTTTTGTTTATCTCATCCTTATCACCAAAAATTTGTTGTAACCACAATATTAGGAACAACAAAATATAACAAACACAAATATATTTTGAAAAATTACTGTCTACATGTGGTGCATTGTCCAGCAGCCACGTTCTCGTCTACCTTTTTTTGTGAAGAGTCAATGAATCGTTGGGGGAGAGTTGTCTCCCCTAAAACATTTCTATTAAGCTAGAATTACAGCAGTTATTAATTTTCTAGTAAATCAATAACATCAAAAATGTGATCTATAAGGCTACATTTTTAGAACACCCAATGTTAATAAAGTCTGAAAACAGGTAACAATTACAGTGAAACCAATCTTAACTTTCTCCAATACATAGGTAGTTTCTGACCAAGGCTAACTTTTATTTAGAACATATATACCTATTTTTAATTATCAAATGCTTTGTTTAAATTTAAAATGTTATAAATTTCGGTATCAAACTCAAGTTGAAATATTTGCTGGAAATAAAAAAGCATAATAATTGAACTAACTTATGAAAAATGTTTTGATGTTAAAAATCAAGTATTTTTTATCTATTTTAGGACTAATGTCCACATCTTTGTTGTAAGTACCCCACCATTTTAGTTATTATGCTCTCTGGATTTCTTCAGGTGTCTGCTGATCTTTTATTTGAACAGTTCAGATAGAAATTCATTGAAGATTAGTCTGATCAAAAGATGCCCGAAGAAGGCCACAAAGCAATAATGGCTGAAACATTATAATAATAAAGATGAGGGCATGAGTCAGAATGCAAATGATAACTCCACATCCTAGAAATGCAGATAAAAATACTGCCATATAAAGAAATAAACAAGCAACAGAGAAATCTTCAGAAGTCACAATGATGATACTACAAGTTGTTTAAACTAATATACACATCCTTACTTCTCATCAAGGAGCGAAATAGTAGTTTGAACAGTTCATGAAATAAGAGAGCAGGATTTAAGTGCTTACTTGCAAGAGCTACCAATTTGGCCACAACAGGAGCAGGGCATCCTTGAAGGTTTTGTTCAAGGGCATCAATCCATTGCAGGACACAGACTCGGACTCTAATGAACAAAGAAATGTAAAATTGTTTAACAGTAGATGAAACAGTACTTCAATAGTAAAAAAAATTTTTCATTAGCAACTATGTTAAAAAAGTAATAGTTTAATTTGTAATTTATGTTGTAGCATTTGATCAAAAAATAAATTTAAGTCTGTTAAGATTTCAATCTTTCTTTAAGTTTTAAAAAAGAAACTTGCCATGTATCTAATGCAGATTCTTTTAAATTTAGACAAAAACTAAAGAAAATATACATTTATGATTTTTCACAGTAATATAATAGGGAACCATGCAAGACCATCAGTATAACCACCTGAGAGTGTGCTTTTGTAAAACTGTTAGTAAATTTATTACCAAGCTAGTGAATCTATCATTTTTCAATGTGAAAACGGAGAAAATTGAAAGTGTATTGGTGTTTAATTTCCAGCCATAGTACAAAAATGGAACTTTTTTATAGAAATGATACTTTTACAAATGGTAAGATACAGTAGGCTAATTAGATAAGGGATTGGTAATTTTGCTTACTGTTACAGATGCAGTATTAAGTTTCATTCATGAAAACAAAAATATTTCCAATCTACTTTTTGTTAAAATTATAATCTTGTGAATTATCTTTTCTTGCATATCTGACAATTGATACGCTAAGATAAAAATAATGTAAAACGATGGTACTTATATTTTCTCAATAATCTACAAAAGTAAAAAATGCCAATTTCCTTTTTTTATGAAAAAGTGCATTTTGTGAGATTTATTTTTATTGAATGTATCATTTAGAATTAAATCAGTTATAATTACAAAACAGAAACGTATAGCTTGATATTAACAGATTGAATTGTAACCAATTTTTCTGTAAAATCAAAATCTAAACATGCTTACCCATGTTGGTATTTCAGTAACTCATTAAATGCCCTGGAAAAATAAGAGAAAAAAGTGGTAATAATTTTAAAAGGAACAAGAAAACATTCTTATTACATTTATGTTTCTTAAATACTGAGAAAATATTTTAGGATTGTCCCATTATATAAATCTGTGTGTGTATGGATAGTACTTTCTACATGATGCACAGATACTAGTTGTGTTGGAATTTTTGTGATAAGTATTTATTATCCCTTGCTATTTAGACTAGCATACTCATCTTGATTGGTATAGTCATGCTTCAAAGATTGTGCCCATGGTCTTCTTCAAGTGTCTTTTTTCATAACTTTATTAGCATTTCAAATTCAAATGGAGTGGATTCTTCTTATTCCTTTTCCATATTTAGGGGAGACAACTTATATCAGTTAATACTCATTAGTCTATTCACCTTTGTTATGGATCAAAAGAGAGAGTGCTTGGATTCCAAATTGTTAGCTAAAATTCCCCGAAATTCTGCGTCTAAATTAATGTTTCAGACGAGCTCATGTGTGGTTCGCCTCTAAATGGAAAGTGGCTCTGACTGTCGCCAATCGGAAGCATTTGCAGGGTTTTGTACCGGGCCTAAACGTAATTTTCCAGTGTCTGAAAGCGCTTATCGAGGATGGGCCGGAGGCTGATCATCTCTGGTCGGGTCGGCGCGGTGGGAGGGGTATGATGTTGAAAGACTTGAAACCCCCTAGTGATCCTCGCGATGACATCACTGACGACACCCTCTAGCGCCCCCATTACGGTGCGTATATTTGAATTCCGTGCTATTTAGACTAGCATACTCATCTTGATTGGTATAGTCATGCTTCAAAGATTGTGCCCATGGTTTTCTTCAAGTGTCTTTTTTCATAACTTTATTAGCATTTCAAATTCAAATGGAGTGGATTCTTCTTATTCCTTTTCCATATTTACGGGAGACAACTTATATCAGTTAATACTCATTAGTCTATTCACCTTTATGTTACTTAAGCACAGGATACAACTTTTCAGCATTATCACAGACCTAGAATTTGAATTCACATGTATCAGGGAACCAGATATGATTTAGCCAATGCTTTAATCCACCAGGTTATGTGTCTTGTCAACAGATGACAGACATCTGAAAAAGGACAGAAGGCATAACATCAAAATGTAACTATAATAACAAAGATGAACTAGTTCAAATAGCAAGGCATATAAGCATATATCCTGACTCCTGAAAGAGCATACTAATACTATCATAGGTCATAGGCCATTTTTGACTCACACAATACTAGTTATTGTTTTCAAATGCAGTTTTTTTCAAAACAAATTCATACTTTGCTAATTATTTTTCACATTGACATAAAACATACTGTTTCAACATTTATTCATTTTAATTTATTTATAAAATGTAATGGAAACATCAGGAAATTATTTTTTAAACCAACCATAATCACCTGTATTTGATATTTTGAAATCTTATTTATTTTATCCCAGCAGATCATTATAGTTCGGAGATAACTGATACTGAGACATCTGGAAGGAACATGACTTGTGGAACTAGAACAATCTGCCCAGGTGAACAAAATAGAGGGTTCAGATTGAAATTCCAATCACCCAAAGAATGATAGAGTGTACAACTACGAAACATTGTGAATATGACAACAAAGGTGAGGACAACAGTCCAAATAATGCAAATAGTTCAAGTTTTTGGTTTGAAATAGATATAAATTTGATTAGCAATTATTAAATGCAATAATAGAAATGAGGAAAAATTAATAATCATACAAAATTTAATGATATAATATTTATTCATTTAAGCTAGCTGTATTGCTTATAACTGTGATATGGCTAGGGGTCTGGTAGAATATAAATGAAACTTAATATAAAGGAAGTATTTTGGTACGTTTATTCAACTTACTTCAGTGCGTGTTCATCCAAAGATGCATAAAGGTTGTGCAGTCGTTTCATTCTCTCAGATGTTGGCAGTATATATGGCACTAGACAAGTGTTGAAGATACGTTCCACTAATAATCTAAATAAAAATTTATTTTTTTAAATATACACAAAAATGATGTTCACATATACGCAATAGCAAACTCTTCAACTTGTTTTACAAAGCTACAAAGACAATCTTTCATTTCAAAAATTCAAAAAATATATACATTGTTTTGTATTATAATATTAATTTAATAGATAATAAAATTAAGAATATATGAAAAATTGAAGAAAAAATGCACTTTGAACCGAAATTAAAAATAGTTTAATCATACCGAAAGTCTCTCTAAGTCAGATCAAAAATAAATGTTTTCTTTCTTTCTTTTTAAAATGGCTGGGATACAGAGAAATCCAAGAAAATAATATTGTAGTGAATGTATACATTGTACCAAAAAAAAAAAAAAAAGAAAAGCAGTCTAGACTATCGCTGAATAAAATGATACCCGTTAAAAACATGAAAGAAAAACCCCATATCTTCCAACATATAACCCATATTTTCAAATTTAAAAGTTGAACTTCAATTCTGATTAGTTAAATTCAAATCATGAAATCTAAATTTTTTGTCTTCCCCCTCCATATTTAAATCTATAAATAAAAAAGCGTATTGTTTACTACATTCAAATGTAAATCATTTTCACCACAATTATTCAACATTGCCTGATGAGAAGATAAAATCTCGAAACCTAGAAATTTCCATGTCAATGTAAATTAAACAAATTTTAAATGCAAAACAAATTTAATTATATTATGTTCTACGATTTATGCTGTATTGAGTATTTTTTTAAAATGAGAACTTGAAATTCCAAGTCTGTTAGTTCTCTTCACCTGGAGCCACACTGATGGAGCTGTGATACAGCGAAACGGGCTTGTATGTGGATGACTTATATATATATATATATATATATATATATATATATATATATGAGGAGATTATTGTTGATCCAACAGGAGAAAAGTGTATATTTAAAAAAAAAACAAAACAAATGTTTTTGATTAATATGTAGATTTTTCATTTTATTTTGTATATTTTGTTACTCATGTTTCGAGTTTTGTAACCTTCCCCACACAAAAAATGGTTGGTTATACATATTATAAAAAAACTTTTTTTTTTTTTTTTTTTTGGAAGAATGATTATTTTATTTTTATGTTAAATTTTTTAACAATTATCTTGGGTGTATAGTAGTCATTTGGTATTTGAAGGTCTTGGACTGACCAAAATATGTTCTGATTGAGGGTTAATAAAATGATTCAAATTTGTCATAGAAAAAGAAAAAGGAGGAGGATGTATTTGTTCTTATCTTTTGTGGCACCTTCCTTTGTGTATTGTGTGTCTACATATTTTTATTTTTTGTGTATTTTTGCATGTGTGTGTAAGTAAATGTGCAAGTGGTCTTTTTCCAATGTGTTTATGTAAATGCGTGTAGGCACATGAATGCGTACGTTTCAGTTAGTATTAGGATCTTGAATATGTTCTTGATTTCTCATGAAAAATAATGTTTTACTTACAAAAATTTGAAAGAAACATGTCACTGAAAGTATTGTCAATCACTAGCCAGTACTTTTCCTCATCTTTCAGGCAGCATTTTAATTCCACATCTGAAGAACAACACATCTTTTGAGGCTAACACGAGTCGGCCCATTTTTTGGCATCTTCAAAAGAATGAAAGTGCTGCTCAGCCAAGCCATGTGACATTGAACAGAACAAGCAATAATGAAACAGAGCAATGTTTGCTAAATACAGCAGGTGAAGTAAGATTTCCCATTTAAGCGTTTACAAGTAGGTTTTCACCCGTCTTGCAACATGTGGCCTAGTGTTGTCATATTGCAATATCTTTTAGTTGCATTTCTGCTCATATAGTGGCCATTTTTTTCTCCAATGCACAGCTCAAGTACATCAATTGTAGTTGATAACAATCTCACATGATGGTTTTGGTCGGTTTGAGAAGCTCATAATAAACTACACTTAGCTGATCCCACCAAATGCAGAGCAGAAGTTTTGAAACCAATGTTGATGCATGGCCAGGCTTACTCAACATTCTTCTACATTTAGGGTTATCATAGTGTATCCACTTTTCATTGCCAGTCACTATATGATGCTAAAAACTTTCCTTTCCTTTCCTGCTGTTGAAGCAGCTGTTCATACGTGACAAGACACTATTCGACATTTATCAGCTTCAACTCTTATGGCACCCAATGTCTTTGCTTTTGAATCATTTCTAATGCTTTCAAATGTTTTGAAACTGTTGTGTGATCAACTCCTAATGATTCTGCAAATTCAGCTTGCATCTGACATGAATGAATCTTCATGAAATAATACCTCCAACTCTTTGTCTTCAAACTTTTTCAGTGCACCGGGGCATTCTTTATCTTCAACATTAAAATCATTCTTTTTGAAGCATCTAAACGAATCTCTGCATGTTGCTTCTGACAGAGCATTGTTGCTGTAAATCTCAACAAGAATTTTGTAGGCTTCAACTGCAGATTTCTTTTGAATAAAGTAGTGCAGTAAAATACCCCTCAAACACTTTCTTTGGCACAAAATCCGATGTTTAATGCTATGAAAAACAAAATTGTTTACACTGTGTGTGTAGGTATATATATATATATATATGTGTGTGTGTGTGAAAAGTGTATGTATATAATTATAAATATATATATATGCAATTTGTTATATATATTATATTCTTTATATACTATATATGTGTGGTACTTATTTGAAAGCGCTCAATATGTTTCACACTCTTGCGATTGTCAGACAAACTGATTAAATTTTTTTAAAAATTGGCTGTGTAGGGTTGCGTATAAAAAAAGAACAGCTGATACCATAATCCTATCAATTATTCTCTAGTTCAAACTACCACCATAATAATTGCATTTATTGTTATCATTACACCACCATTACTAATCACTACTACCACTTTACAATAACTATTACCATATTAGTCCGCAATCATCATTCACGTAAATTACTCCTCTCTTCCACTGTAAAATTAATACCACCACATAAAAACCAACAAGCATTACAAATTAGAATTTCTACCATTTAAATATGTGTAAATAAAATAAATAGCTAATAACCAATTTTTAAAAAAAATAACACAGCCTTAAATAATTAAAAACAATAGCAATTTTTACCTATCATAGTTTCACAGACCCCATCATACGAGAAATCAACAACTGTCCGCACGTTGACATCACTACACTATTTTAATACACCAACCAAATGTATATGCATGTGTGCAACAGCACACATATACATATATATGCCAAGCCCCATATGGTTCACATATATGTTAGTGTGAGCCCCAGTGGATGGGCATGTGTGTATGTGTGTCTTTGTGTACGTCAATGGGTGTACAAATATGTATATATGTCTGCGTCTGTCACGAAGGAAAAATTTTCCTCCGACTGCCACAAAAATACACAAATATACGCAGCCCTACATATAGGCAATTTTTTTAAAAAATTTAATCAGTTTGTCTGACGATTGCAAGAGCGTGAAACCCTGGGTCACAAACTGACACCTATCTATATATATATATATATATATATATATATATATATATATACACACACAGAGATGGATGACTACCTGATGATCATGCACTTGCCACAAAAACCTGAAAATTTTTGAGTTGCAGTTCCCTATGCTATTAATATAACATTAATGAGAACTCTCTCTCACTATGTGTGTATGTGTGTGTGTGTGTGTCACTTCATCCCTAGCAAGTAGCAAGACAGGGCTGCCACTAATGTGCTTACAGTGAGAGAAAAGACTGGGTACAAGAGGTATTGAAGAAAAGATAGAAGATGAATAGGATTCAAGAAGTACTTGACGTTGCATTTAAATCTTGTTTGTTGAAAATCTTGCATAATTCTTTTAGATAGGTTTTTTTCACCACTCTAGTACAAATTCTGCTTGCTAGAGATCTTAGACAGTTTTAGGTGATATCTTTTAAAATGAAGATGTTGGGTGCCTGTAGGCTTGTGACAGATATCTGTGATAATATGGTTATCCCTTTTTTGATAAGTATATCTAAGAATGACAGTTCATTAAAGTTATGTTCTTGGGTGAATTTAATCTTTGAGTGTAAGTTTCGGAGTAAATTGTGTAATTTATTAAATACTGTCCCATGAGGAATTCTGAAAAATGAAACAATCATTTAAGTACTTCTTCCAAGATTTAGTAAAGTGTTTTTTTTCATACATTCTGAATATTTTTGCTCTGTCTTTTTATAAAGGTTTTCCTCTAGGTAAGTAAGGTTAGTGTCATTTTCATTCTCATCATGGTACCTAGGATTTGGATATAGTTTTTGTTATTAAATTCAAAAGTTGTTCAGGATTAGGTCTATACTATCAATAACAAATTCCCTGAGATGTAGTATTTCTGAATATTTTTCAATCCAGAAAGGGATTGCTTGTTTATCTAATTTACCTGATGCTGTCCTTATCAGCTAATACTTCTAGAATTTTTGTTTTATAGTACATCATGTCCATGATGGCTATAGCACTGCCTTTGTTTGCTTCCTTTATAATTATGTTGTTATTTCTCCAGATGTTCTCTAAGGCTAATATGTGAGCTTGTTAAATTATAAGGGTTCTTATGAGGCTCCAGATTTTTTTCAACAAATGTTTAATTCATTTGTATTATCATTTTTGTTTGGGAAGAATTTGGATATATTTTTTTACTATTGAGTCATCTGTAATGTTTTTGTTATTATTTAATGTTTTGATTTGTGTTAAAATTCTAAGGTTTTTTTTAGGTTTGTTATATTGCTTTTCAGTGAGACAGAATTTTCATTGATTAATTTCATCCTCTGTAAGTGCATGTATAGATAAGTTTATTATTTTTGGTTTTGTGTCATTTAAACTGGGAGTTCTAAAAAATAATGATTGTTTTTTTTCCACACATACTGAGTTTCCTAAGAGATGACCTCTTTCTATGTTTTGAGTTTCCTCTTTCTAGAAAATATGTAGAAAGAGAGGACCTCTTTCTACATGTTTTTGGTATTAAGAATTTCTTTTTGTAAAATTGGGTTGTTGGTTTTAGACGGTTCTGTATAACTATCTGTTTTTGTTATAAGGGATGTTTCAGGTGATTCTAGATCAGTTGTTTCTGTCTGAGATTAAGTTTCCTTTATATTTGAGTGTGTTGTTTTTATTTTGTAGTGGTTTTGTTTGTTGGGTGGGAAGAAATTTGTGGGGAATTTTGCTAAGCCAAGTGTATTTTTTTTTATTCATTTCTGCTGCTTTGTATCTTGTGGTGTAATTTTTTCCCCAGAATCACTAAAGAATAAATGTTTCCTCTATTTCTATGAAGGTTGTGTATACAAAACCTTCATATATATATATATATATATATATATATAGCTGCAGTGTTTTCATTTTTGATAGCACTAAAAAATGCCAATTTTCTTTGATTTAATAGATTTTCCATATCTGGAGATACTGTCTCTTTGTTTTGTACCTTCTTAAATGTGTGACTTACTGATACTTTCTAGGGATAGATAGATAGATAAAAAACAAAACACACACACACACACACAAATACACATTTATATATAGACAATCACTCTTACCTCAAACATAGAGAAAAAAAATCAAAATGCAATATATATGTATGGAAAACACAAATAGATAAAAAACACTGAACAAATCATATGCACATTATATATACAGATGAACACAAAAAATATACTAACAGAAAAAACACACAAACACATTTAGATACACACACATAGGAAAAAAGAACATACACATTTACTCAAAGAGAAATAACTATACAAAAAATAAAAACACGCACATACACAAAAATAAAAGTAAAATTCCACAAAAGATATAGAGGAGATATAACAAGATAAGAACAAAGACATCCTCCTCCTTTTCGTTTTCTTAAAAGGAATAATTATTTTATTACCCCTCAACCAGAACATATTTTGTCCAGTCAAAGACAGATTTGAATACCAACTACTTCTAAACACAAAAGACAATTGCTAAAAAATTTAAAAAATCATTCTTTAAAAAAAACTTTTTTATAACAACTAACCATTCTTCATCTGAGGAGGGTCACAAAACCCAAAATATGTAGAGCAGAATATACAAAATAAAATATGAAAGCATAATGATCAAAAACATTTGGTGTTTTTTTTTCTTTTTTAAATGTATATACAGGGTGAGATGGATAAATTGCCAACTCAATTAAGCAAATATGAAAATAACAGACATTTTAACAGAAATATTTACCAAAATGAGACAAAACTAAGTAAATTTATTCAATAAAAATTGCCATTGGCTTTAACCACAGCCTCCAGACAACTTGAGAATCTCCTGCATCTCTTCTGGACAGTCTCCGTGTTTAATTTGGTGAATACTACTGTAATCCTTGACTTCAGTTCATCTTTGATATTACAAGGAGTTTTGTTGGTCTTGCTCAACTGTACCCACACATAATAATCAAGCGGTTGCAGTCTGAGGTGGTTCTAGCACCCACTCTCTTGATGTAAGCCTCTGTTGAATCTGAGGCACTCACCAACAAATTTGGGAGTTCTTTTCTGATCAGAGTGAATTTTCTAGGTTGTACCTTTGTAATCCTCATTAGACTCATCTAACTCTTTTTGAAACCTCAGATTGACACCCAAACACTCTGAAATGTTCACATTGGAGATTCCAGTACAAATTCTAAGCAGTACAGCATGTCATTGACAAATTTCCGACAAAATGAATTGTCATGTAAAAAATATAAAATAGCAATAACGCAACCCAACACATCCTGCATGTGTGTTCAGATATAGAAATTGTTTTGATGCGGTAAGGAGACTTTTTTTTAAATTATCATTACTGAAAAAAATTCATTTATATATATATGCAAAATATACATGACTGTGTATATTAAAACATTATTTAAAATATTGTGGTACAAAACATCTAAAACTAGTTTGAATAATTTATAGAATAATGAAAATGTTCCATCTTAGAATTTTAAAAAAGTGTTAATAACTGAATTTTTCTGGAATTCAAAATGACTGAACACTTACAGAGTCAAACATTATATACAACTATTAACTTATTGTAATTTCTTTCATGTTATAAACTATATACAAACGATATTATAGTTTACCCTCCACTTATGGAATTAAATCAAACAACAGATTTCAGATAATACTAAATAAAATATTTTGTTGTAATTATTCAGACTTGTTTTTAGTAATTGCTCTTTTTTGTGCTTTATTCTAGATTATTTTCATAGAATTAAGAAGTTTTTATGAATAAATATTTTTTTACAATTCTATTCTGCTTAAATGGCATTAAGGTTAACTGAAATTTTCTAATTATAAACATAAGAAAATGAAAAGTTTTAAACATTTTAAAAAATAAATTCTGCATTCAATTGCATGAGCTATTTGAAATTTTATACTTTTTTTAGTATTGAACAATGGTAGTCACTGACATTGTGTGTGTGTGTGTTTGTGTGATTATTCTGTAGTTAAAAGACCACAATGAAATGAAAATTAACCCCAGTATACATACTTTGATATTAAGTGATGGAAAATATCTTTTCAACATGTTTCAAAATTAGCATTGAAACTTAGAAGCATTTTAAATATATTTTCTGTGGTTCTGTAAGTTTTTATTTTTTTATAATAAATTATTTGAAACTTTTTATTGCATCTTAGAAAAAAAAAAGATATTGGGAGATAACTTTAATAAATTTTTAATTTTCTATAGTCTATATTATTTACCAAAATATTTTTCATCATTATCAACTATATATGATGCATTTTGGGATAAAGAGAAGATATTTTTTTCCAAATTAAAATTTTTTAAATGACAGCTTAAAAAGAAAATCATGAAACTATTTTCTTAAAGAAATTTGTAACATTTAATCAAATAAAATTTTTAAAAAAAATTTACAAATACCTACACAGTCAGGAGATTACTATTTGGCTAACAATCTTTATGCTGATATATCTCAAGTAATTTCAGATCACTTAAATAAGGATCTCAGAAAAGTTTTATTTCTTTAATTTTAAATTTAGATGCTATGACAAACTGATTGATACTTATAAGTCTCAATATTTTGTTTTATTTTCCTTACATATGACACTAGAAATAGCTTGTAAGCGGGAAGTGTCAAGTGTGTGAAGATTCATATTGAACTTAGAACTGCTAAAAAACTTTGTTATCATCATTGGAGGGGGATAAGATTGGTCTAAAGTGAATCTATGATTATCCATTAGTTAAAATATAAATCACTGAGTGTGAAGCGCAATCTTTAAAGTAATTTGGAATACAATTTTCATCCAATGTATAATTCATTTAACAAATAACCATTGTTTATTATTAAATACCTTTTCTTGACAAAAATGTAAAGGGAGAATATTTCTAAAAGACATCTATCTTACAAAAAGAAGATAAGAAAAACTATGATAAATAATAAGAGTACTGAGTAGAATAAATATTAGAATACCAGTTTAGAAATGTATTTATTTGATTTTGTTGGTTCAGTAAAACATTAACTCACAAATTGGAACTAAGGAAGTTACAAATGAGCGATGTATGCATTATCAGTTAATAAAACTCAATTTCATACAAACTTGATAGAGTGATTTAATCCTTTCTCTTTAAAATGGTTTATGTCTCATTCATAACTCAACAATGGTGACAGAGAAAGGTGAAAAATAAAGGATTTTACTCTTATTTTCATATAATTAAAAAAGAAAAATTTAAACAAATTATCTAAGCTACATGCAAGAAAACCATTTTACGTGCAGCACATTTCATATATGGCATGTTTGTTAATTGAAATTTAAGTATACTTTTAACTAGATGGAAAATTTTAAGTTTATAAATACATTTATGTCTCAAATTATCTAGTGATTATGTTAATTTTACTTTTATTAACAAACAGCTACTGTTCAAACAACTAATGAGAAAAAAAGACTGAATAGTAGTTTGAAATTCTTTCCATACCAACAATAGCATTAAAAAAAATCTTTGTACGTTATGAATCTGCAGTTAGAAAACAGTTTAAAACTTAGGTTTTAGAAATTTTGTACTGATATTCAATAAACATAAGTATTTTAGCTGGAGTGGATGAGAAAGAACATGTAATGTTTCAAATTAGATCTTAAGTTAAAGTTAAAAAATCTAAACAGAGGAAAATTCAACAGTCTCAGTTGCTTAATCATTTGATAAGGCTGAAAAACTCAATCAAAAGATATGATGCAATATTTTCTAAAGCAACTGAAAACAATAAGGAAATACATAGAGAAAAAAACATTGTATTTTATAACCTGTCCTCAGGACTGTGTTGGTAATATGCATGGAAAACTTTGTCCTTCACCCAACTTAAACGCTTTGCAATTTCCATATTCTCTGGATCCTGATTGATGTAAGTTTTATAGAGATGAGCCAATCCAAGTAATGCTTCTCGACGGATCTTGAACTGAAAATAAAAGAATCTAAATGCTAAGTCACTTACATATACATGGCAGATTTAAGTTTATATACAACTTCTTAATGGTAAAAAAAGAAAAAGAGGCTTTTGAACAAAGATTCAAAAACAAAGGTATTTTCAGGCTACATATTGTGCATACAAAGTTGAATTTTAATGACATTATTGCTCATACTGTTTAATGTTGGTAAAAGAGGATAAAGTTTTTAAGTATAAATGCCATCTCATCTGACAATTACAATAAAAAAATATATTATATAAAATTAATCAAAATAAATTGAAAAATTACTAGCTTTCAGCAATGAAAAAATGTAATCAGTCAAAATATCTAAATATTTTTACATTTTTTTTACTTTTTCTAAAACAGTTCTATTTTATTGACTACAAACTTTGCAATGCACTTGTAGGTGTGTGTGTGTGTGTGTGTGTGTATATATATATACACGGAGTCTAACCGTACTGATGAGGCTGTGATACAGCAAAACAGATCTGTCTGCAGATGACAATATTTATGCTCTCACACCCTGATTGAGCACTCTGGAAGAAAGGTAAACTTTGAAAAACAGTAGCCACTCTAGCGTGTACACATCGCTCATTCAGTAAAATGAATTGGAGCACTCTAGCTATTGGGCGCATAATATCATATGCACTAAAAAGACTGCCTTCTTCCACCAAACGCCCTGTGGCCCAGGGGTAGAGTCGCCGACTGATGCCAATTCGGTCAGGTTTCGAGCCTGGGTTATGTAGCAATCAGAATCTAACCGTACTGATGAGCTGTGATACAGCGAAACAGATATGTCTGCGGATGACAATACATATATATATATTCCTGACGATCCATTTAGGTAAAACCTAAGTAGGGTCATCTGGCTCATTAGGTGTTTATATATATATATATATATATATATATATATATATATAGAGAGAGAGAGAGAGAGAGAGAGAGAGCGCTATTGGATTTTAAGCTTTCTTGCTACAAAAGACTAGATAAAAATGTAAAAACATTTGCATAATTATAGTTAAGAAATATAGTGTACGGTATTACCTTTTTATCCAGAGTCCGTTCTTTAATAAAAGCCAACAGTTCATCCGTGATCATTTTGAAATCTTTCTTGGCTGCATTTAAAACTGCAGAGACCACTTCCATGCGAACGGTCTCCTCAGGATCATGTTGGCGAACTTTCAATTGCTCTAAAATAAATGTTTTTCAGAAAGTATTTTTAAAAATATTTTGATATTACTGATTAATTGGAATATTGTACTGTTTTGTTTTCAAAAGAGGTCTAAAATCAAAGATGTTTTTTTTTACCTAACAAAAATACATTGTACAAGAAAAATGCCTCAGTATAAACTAAATTATCTAAATTAACTGTACTACAGTTTTAAATCAACATTCTCTTTCAATCTTTGCAAAAATGATTTCTGCAATATAAATTTTCAAATAATCATTGCTTGACAATATCACTTGATCAAAAATTCACTTTATATTTTCTTGAAGTCATACAACTTTAATTTTTAGTTATATATTTTATCAGTTCCAAATGCTTAGTTAAATTTTTGTAAGTATGTGTACTTTTTAAGGGACTTCCTCCCCCATGCATACATACTTTTTGTGCTCATCCTCCTCTATTTTACAAAATTTGAAAAAGAAAATTATATTTTGGTACTTGACTTGAGAAGTCCTTGCTTTTAACTGAAACAATTTGTCATTCAATTTTTCACCATTTTGGTCCAAAGCTCTTACGCTTTAGAATACCATTCTACTTTTTTTAACAAAGGGTAGGTGTCAATATAGTATTCCCAAAAATTTTTGTACTGAATGTGTTTATCCATTTAAAATAACTGGCAGCCTTCTTCAACCAGACGGCTGCAAATTGTTTTCTGTCTGTTGTTCTGCATTTTATTTTTCAAACTAGGTCTGCATTTTCTGTTCTGTAAAATAGGCCTACATCAAATTGAGTAATTTGGTTTATGAATTTAATTGCCAATGTGCTGCTGGTTATGTGGGGAATACCACCTTACATTTAGAAACAAGGATTAATCAGCATGTGACTTTGAAAATAAGACTTGGCAAAATAAGTAACGTGTTGCCTTCCCTCTACAAATATTTTCTTTGTAACCCAGGTAACAACTGACAACTTTCGATGGTGAAAGGAAGAGGGAAAAAAAATTTTAAATTCCTATTTCTTTGTTAACTTTTCCCTTGTCTACCCTTTTGTCTTTTCTTTCCTTTTTCCTATCACCTGTGATGGTTTAATTTCTAACTTTTGATTCTTTCTAATCTTAGAGCCAGCCTTGTCAATGCCTTGCTCTTGGATTTGAAGGCTATGGGCCTTCTTATACCAAATATTAATATGAAAGTTATAGATAAATGCAAAGTTGATAGGGCAAAGTCTGAAGTGAAAACAACTGCCCAACAAAAATATGATGAAAGTGTGGAAAACCTTATATGTATTGCAGTTGATGGGAGAACAAATAAGGATACATTGCTGTATAAGGAAATTGTGGAGGAAAATGGACAGAAAACTATGAAAAAACTAAGGAACCAGAACGACATTTAACTTGTACAACGGAGGCACCACATGAAAGTCAATATCTGATACATAGAGTTCTCCCTAAGTTGTGCAACAGGTGTTGTTCATGCAGAGCAAGTAGTGGATGTTTTGCATGAATTCAACAGTGAGAACAGTATCAAGGCTATCCTTGTTGACAACACTAATGCCAACACAGGCTGTGAAGGTGGAATGGTTGCAATTTTAGGAAAAAAATTTAAAAAGAAAATCTTCGCACAATTGGTTGCTCTTCGCACCATAATGAACTACCTTTCAGAGCTCTTTTCAAAAACATAGATGGTTGCACAAAAGGCCCTACAGCATTCAGTGGTCCTCTGGGAAAATTATGCTCAAATGATTGCCATAATTTACCCCAAATATCATTTTCCACAATTAGCAATCCTCTGCATTCAATTTTGAATATTGATAAAATACATGATCTCAGTTGTGACCAAAGATTCCTGTATGAATACACAGTGGGTATTTTTGAGGTAAGGTTGACTCTAGATATGCCTCCTGGAAAATTGGTCCTTTAAACCAGGCAAGGTGGTTAATTTTGGCCATCAGGCTTATGTGTTTATGGAGTCGTGGCACATACCCACAAAAGCTCACAACAAAACTCTACAGTTTAATAAATTTTATTGTAAATGTGTATGCCACTTGTTGGTTTGAAATTAAAAGATATAAGTTCCACAATCAGCAAGTGCACATTTTTAATATGATCCAGAAGATTAAGAAGCAGCCTCATGAAATCCAACAGATCATATTAAGAAATATACAAGGAAGTACATTTTGTTTACTGCCTGAAAACCTATATTCCATGGTCAAATCTGATGAAGTTGAAGTAAGAGAAGAAGTTTTAAAAAGAGTTTTGGCCATTAGTAAATATTTATTTACATATAAATGACTCAATTATTTATTGCAATTTATAGAATCATTTTAAAGATTTTATCTAATTTCACCATAATTATTAAAGTAGAAGAGACTGGATTTTTTTAAAATGAATCAATAAATAAATTTTTATATTCTTTCAGGAGTGGGGAGTCAACCAAGAAAAGGTTAAAAAGAATACCAACCATTAATTTTAATGCCACATACTGGACACAATTGATAGATATATCATTATGTGGCATTTTTGAACCACCAATGACAGAAGATTTTTCTGAATCTGAACTTCAGGAATCATTGTAAAATGGAACCAAGCTTGACTTGCCAAATTTGCCCTCACATTCCCAAGTCATGGAATGGGCAGTTAAGTTAACAATGGAAGCTTTGCAAACTGTATATCGTTTTGAAGCAAGACATCAACATATTACAGCCAAAGTTTTGAGTCAGAAATTGAGACCAGCATTTTTGTCTAAGGGCTCTTATATGGAGCAATTTGACTATATATTAAGCTCTATTAAAATAGTGTTTGTTTTTCCTTATCTGTTTATTTATTTTCACTTATAACAGAAAAAAAAAATCATTTCAGGTATTCAAATATCACTGCTTAATTCATAATGTTAAAAGGCAGTTTTTTAAAGCAGATACTGAAATTTGAAGATTAGTCATCATTTCTTTAATTAATATTATTTTATAAAAATAAAATGACATTCCCTGATTTAAATACTATAACTATTTGGTTTTTCTCACTAATATTCAAGCCAAATCTTGCAAAAACAAGGAATTTTCAGTATATTTTTGTCTGCAATCTTTGATGCCAAACGCTCAAAAAGCCGTTGAAGTATTTGATCTGATATTTTGTATCAGTACTTAATAGGTCCATACACAACTTTCGGTAAGTGAGATCTTTTAATATTTTAAGAAAAGTGAAAAATCAACCTACCCTAATATATATATATATATATATTTGACTCTGTAAATAGATAATACTATTTACACTGAGCCTTCCACCTTCATCAATTTTAATATTAAAATTAATATTAATAGGATCTGGTTTTTGGGATTTTATCTATTTGCTCATCCTGTTTTCATTTTATATATATATATATATATATATATATATATATATATATAAAACCATACTGATGAGCTGTGAAACAGCGAAACAGATCTGTCTGTGGATGAATATATATATATATATATATATATATATATATATATCTCTTTTTCTACCTTTTTGTCAATACTGTTCTTTTCATTTATTTTGCAACGATTTTTCTCCTGATGAGATGTTGGACAAAAGAACCTTTGAGACTAACAATAAAGTCCTTGTTTTTAATACATACGCACACAAGGACATTATAGTCTAAAGAAAAAAAAAAACTTTTTATGAATAATGAATTTTTACAAGAACTGTTTTCATTTTTTTCTTTTTCAATTATGATAATTTATAAAGTTTCAAAAATATTTTTAAAATTCTTCAAAGCCTTGTGGTGGTTAGGTTATTAAGTGAAGACTATATTCACTAATCAAAAATTGAAAAGCTTAACAAAAATCTTCGAGTCATAAGATTTTTAAAATATCCCGGTATAAGAATATTTTTTTTAAAGTAAAGTATGTTACATTAAAATGTCACATGTTTCAGGGTTTCTTCTTACAAGAAAAAAAATTTGGACAATTATGTCAATTCTGGATAACTATCTTTTCACCACATCTAGTTATCTAGTCATCTCTTAACATCTATGACCTCCATGATTAAGAAAGAAATCTATGACCTCCATAATTAAGAAATAATTTCATTCCATATTCCTGCTATAAACAAGTAATGTTTGTGTAAATCAGATTAATTTAACTTTAAATTAGCTAATTTTCCAAGAACAACATATCACAGATGTATATTTTATTTTTGCAAGATGTTTAAAATCAAGAATTAACTTTTTTTTACAAACTTGTCAAGGTGTCAAAAAAATTAAAAAACTCTAAAAAAGTTGAAATTTCCATAATCATGTAAGGTTGTTGTTTCATTGGCCCTTGTTAGACTTTTATTCCAAAACATCATCAATCCAGTTTGGGACTTTTTCCTTTAGTCTTGAAAGAACATTGGTTTCTTAACCTCTGATAAGATTTAACCCAAGCATTAAGGTAATTACTATACATAGTCTTTTAGATGATATTAGAAAGAATAAGCATATATTTTCTGAATGGAATTTATTTTAACAATATCAGTCATAGGTGATACATGCTTTGACAATCATGACTGACTGGACAGAAGATTTCCCCGAAGTAGGTTGCCATTACTTTCTGCGGTAGACTGGTTGCCAACCAAGGCTATAGAACTCAATAACCCACAGATGGAGAATTGAAGGATTCATACCTTTTCCAAGGGTATTTGTGTATGTGAATGCAATGTATTCAAATGGAATTCAAACTTGACTCTCAATTTCTCTCATTTAAAAATATACAAACAAAATTCAATATGAGACAAACTAAATTTTGTAAATTCTTTCAAGAAAATATTCATTTTATACGATACTCACCAATGATATCTTTAACCAAATCTGTATGATGTAAAATAAAACGCTGAGCATATTGAACACATACTGTTCTAACCCCAGTGCTGATGTCATTGAACCTAAAATAAAGATACCAAATATGATTAAAGATAAAACTTAAACATAAAAATTGTGACAAATCAGATCTATTCTTTTCATTTTTCTCACAGAGCAAAAGCATGTTTATCAACGATTGTAAATAGATTTATATAAATGTGTCACTTAAGAAAAAAAAAAAAAGAAATTTTTCATTGTGTGCTCAAATCTTTTATTAGCTAAAATGGCCTGATACATACAGTGACACGCATAAGTATTGGATACATGTTATTTTCTGTTATAACTCTAGTTTATGTTCACCATTTTGCCTGATATTTGGTAAGTAATATCTCGTAAAGTTGTTTTAGTTGTATGTGAAAGGAAAATTAAAAACTCATGGTTGAATTCATTTTTTTTCTTTTTTTTTTTTATCAAAGTTCAAAATTACCCTATGCAAAAGTATTGGATACATCAATTTAATATTTTGTTGCATAACCTCTGTTTTGTTTCACTGCATCCAGTCGCTTTCTATAGAAGGCCACAAGTTTTCCACACTAATCCATCATTACTTTACACCATTCTTCCTTGCATAATTCCTCTAATTGCTTGATATTTTATGGATTCCGCTAATGAACTTTAACCTTCAAAGTGTTCCACAAATTCTCAATTGGATTCAAGTCAGGAGACTGACTTGGCCAATTGACAGGACTAATACCATTATTTTCAAACAACTCCTTTGTAAGTTTTGCAGTATGTTTGGGATCGTTGTCGTGTTGATGCACAAAATTCCGACCATGTCCTAATGCAGATTACTGAAGGACCATGGATAACTTGTAGTAGGGCAATTTTGAACTTTGATTAACAAAAAAAAAAAAAAAAGAAAAAAAATGAATTCAACCATGAGTTTTTAATTTCCCTTCCACATGCAACTAAAACAACTTTACGAGATATTACTTACCAAATATCAGGCAAAATGGCGAACATAAACTAGAGTTACAACAGAAAATAACATGTATCCAATACTTATACGTGTCACTGTATTTGTTTAAGAGAAAAGTGTTTTGAAATAAATGGAATATATTATTTACAAAAAATACTTTAAAGTAGAACAATTAAAACAACTTTAATGTGACATTTTAAAACACTTCAAAACTATATGTGGTTTTAATAGCTTTAATACATTAAGTGAATAAATTTCAGCTAATGTATGTATAATATACAATGTTGAATTTCCAATGAGAAAAAGTTGAATTTTAGTTAGGTGACCTCATGATGGTTATATTTATACATTTTTAGAAATGCTCAAAATAAAAAAAAATATTGAACTACAATTTTAATAAGGAAATTTCCAAGAATAATGAACATGTTTTAATCTTCTTTAGGTAAATATTATAGCTTCAGTAAATTTGTTTAGAATAGTGAATTATTAACACTTAAAATAATTTTCAAATATTTCAAATACCTTTTCATTTTCCCCAAAACAAGTAAGTTTCTCAGTTTAGTTATAAAAGTTTCTAAAAGATGTGAACATCTCAGAGAAACAGACATAGGCAATTCAGAGAAACTAGAAAGTGGCAAAATTTAAATACTCATTTAATATTTCTATATACATTCATATATTTTCAAAGCTAAATATTTTTATGTGAATAGATGCTATGATAAACTTTCTCAGAGACAGGATTTGAAAGAAAAAAATAAATGGGATCTCCCATTTAAGTGTTTCCAAACAGGTTTTCACTTGTTTTGCATCATGTAGCCTAGTGTTGTCATGTTGCAAAATCAGTCGTATTCCTGCTCATATAGTGGACATTTTTTTCTTCAACACTCAACTCAAATGCAATTTTAGTTGATAGAATTCTTCCTTGATAGTTTGAGCAGCTCATAATAAACTACAACCAGCTGATCCCACCAAATGCAGAGCAGATGCTTCGAACAATGGGTATTCAGCTTTGCTGCCGATGTTGATGCATGGTCAGGCTTACCCTATGATCTACTATGTTTAGGGTTATTGTAGTATATCAGCTTTTCATCACTGGTCATAATACGATGCAGAAACACCTTTCCTTTTCTGCTGTTGAAGCAGATGTTCATATGTAACAAGATGTTGTTCAATATCTTTCAGCTTCAACTCATATGGCACCCAATGTCCTTGCTTTTGAATCCTTCCTAATTCTCATATCTTTCAAAACTGTTGTGTGATCAATTCTTAATGACTATGCAAGTTCAGCTAGCACCTGACATGTCTCTTCATGAAGTGATGTCTCAAATTCTTCATCTTCAAACTTTTTTAGTGCACCAGAGTGTTCTTTATCTTCAACATCAAAATCATTATTTCTGAAGCGTCTAAATCAATCTCTGCATGTTTCCAATAAAGAATAATCGCCGTAGGTCTCAAAAAGAATTCTATGTGCCTCTGCTAATTTCTTTCAAATAAAGTAGTGCAATAAACATTAAAATAAAATTCCCTGCAAATACACTGTCTTTGGCCTGAAATCCGACATGCTTAATGCTATGAAAAACAAAGTTGTTTACACTTTGGCAAAAAGACATACACTAAATGTCAAGCTTTCTTATAGTAATTCCTTATAAATGCGTTAACATTTGAAACTACACACATGCAGTTTTGGGAATGCTACCTGTTGGAAAACAGCTATAACCTATTCAAGGTCCTATTATAATAATAAAAAAAAAAAAAACAACACACACAGATACTCCCAAGTTATTCATAACATGCAAGCCTTCTATAAAAGGTGAAGGTCATATCTGATGCAAAAATATATACAAATAATTACTATAAAAATTCAGTTTAGTCCATTTTTAATTGCCATATATTTATAATTAAAGAAAGAAAAAATAAAATTGCTATAAATAACTAAATTAAATATTTTAAAATACTAAAATTTAATAGCTTATGTTTATCAAGTCATATAACTGCAATTCCCATAATCTATAGAATTAAAAATCATATTTAATTTACTCATATAAATTTAGTCCATTTTTAATTGTCAAATAAATTTAAATTTTTGCATCATGTTTACATGCAGAAAAGACCAGACCTTGTAGCTGTGGTAATGTCTGCAGATTGTTCCAAGAAGAAAAGTTAGCTATAGTGTTATTTCCAGAACGAGAAAGGTTATTAAATGAAAGGTCTGAAAAATTGTCGGGATGTATGCACATTAGAAATTACATTTTAGGTTCGTACAAAGATGTTTGAAAGTATGTACAATAATTTTCTCTAGTTTTTACTAACTCCTTTTATTCCTTATGAGTCTTAAAATTCCTGTTGTGTGTTCAAAACAAAGTGTTAGGAAATCAGTTAATCTATAGTGCCTGATGATACCGAAAGGTTGAAACCATGGAAGAGTAATTGGCTGATCATCTTAATTTTGATATTTAAAAGGTTTACATGTTATATCTTTATTATTTACTTGTTCTTCAAATGTGTACTGAGCACTTTTTAATAAAACTATTTGCTAGTCTAATTTGACTCTAACCAATAACAGTTTAATAGGTTAAAATAAAAATAAAATGAATATTCAACATTGTTACAATATATATATATATAGTTAAAAGCAGGATTACTTAGAGTATGTAAATCATTGATTTTTTTTTTTTTTTTTAAAATAAAAAAAAAATCGATGATTTACATACTTTTTTAGAAAAGCTTTTAATTGCTTTTATAAGATTTATTAAGACTTGTTTTAAGAAAACTTTTTTTTTGAAGAATAATGAATTTTGACAAGAATTGTTTTCATTTTTAAAGTGTTTTAATTAAAATAGTTTATTATAATTAAAAATAAAAATCTTTTAAAATACTACATTACATTACTTTAATCTCATTAGGTGATATTGTTATTAAGTGAAAACTATTTACTAATCAAACATTGAAGACCTCAATGTAAATCATTTTGCACTAATTTTTTTTTTTAAATAATTCTAAAAAAATTTTTTATGTATATAAAATATTATGTAACATGCCCATTTTTGAAAGTATGGTCAGTCATACACAACATAAAATAAGAGTGATGACTATAGTAAATTTAAAGTCAGCATTCCTAAAATTAGATTTTGGAGAATATTTTCCAACATTTTTAAGATTATTGAGTACTTAAAAATTATATTAAAAAGACAATCATGCCATTTTCTAATTAGGTTTTTAAAATTTCCACAGAACAACAATCATCATCTTGTCATCATGTTTTTAACATTGCCTTATTTTATGTATTACATAAAACAAAGCAATATTAGTTAAAACACAGCTATTTTGTTTAAAAAATATATTTTTGTGTTATTTATATAAAAAATATTTACTTTAAGTTTTAAAGTAAATATTTTTTTTCAAATCAGATTAATTATACTATAAATCAGCTAATAGTCCTCAAAGTTTCAGACAAGATTTTATTTTTGGAAATTTTTTTTTTTAATACAGAAAATTACGTGGCAATAAGATGACTAAAAAACAGGGTGCTCCTCAGCATTTTTTTTTTTGAGAAAAAAAAAAAAAAAATTTCTAATATAATTTTTGTTTGAAAAGCACTAGAGTACTTTGCTTATTGAAAATACTAAATTTAATCATTTAGCTTTCAGTTAAAGCTAAAATGAAAGCTTTTTCATTTACAGAAATTTATTTTAAACCATAGATATCATGAATTAGTGGAGGTACCTACTAAAAAAGAATCATAAAATAATATACACATAGAAAATGAACTCACCTGCCAAGGAAACAATTCCAGAGGACTCGGTGTTGGGAGGCTAGTTCAGATTCTGGATCAGAGAACATCTTGGCCAATAAACGAGTGACATTCTTCCTTTCAATTTCTTCACTACTCTGTAAGATCAAAATGAAGATGAAATTTGAATTTAGAAAATTAAAAAATAATTACATTAACCAAACAAGAGACATTGTAGAAATAGATATTCAAGAATACTGTTCACAAGAGCCACTGAGTGGAATGTGCTATTTGGTAAAATAGATACTAAATACTGATACTAAATTTGTTGACATTCAAAAAACTTCAAAGAAAATGTTCACTGTCCTACAAAAACTAACATTTACTAATAAATTTCTAATGTAGACTTAAAATATTTGATATTCAAGTATAATATTACCTTTAATTTGAATTCCAACTGAGGTAAAACTGCTAAAAGCATGGTACCAGATATCATGTTTAACTCATAAATCAGTTCATAAAGGTGGTCTGACACTTCACTTTCAGATGTTTTGCCAATCATCAAAAGATTGTTAAAGAACTGAAAAAAGAAAAATAATAATCAAGCACAGACAGATGCATATAATAAAGACAATATATTAAATACATAAAACTGCATAAAAACTACAAACATAGACCCACAATAAAAATGGTAAAATCAGAAGCACAAAATAAATACAAAATGTCACTAAGTTGTATGTTATAACCATATTGACAGTTTTCATGTATATTATTTCCTACAAGTGTACTATTATATACCAGTTCCAGTCAACTGCTACAGGAATCTCTATAAAATTCCTTACACAATTTCATAATTAGAAAAAACTGTTTTCAAAAAACAAAAGTATAGTTTGCAACAACTTACAGTTTGGATGTATGGCTCTACAGCACAGCTGGTTTTCCGTAACAAGTCTTTTGCCAAATTATAAGCCAATTTATTTTGAGACTGAAAGAGAAATATATAGGTACGATTAAAAGAGACGTTCTGAAATAAGTTACCCTAAAAATATCACTAGAACAATTATTTTTAATTTTTGTAATCTATATTTGAAATAAATAAAATAAAAATGAAATTTTAAATTGAAAGTCAAACTGGTAGAATTTGCTGTACTATCATAAAGAGCTGATACAGAAGTAATAACTACTGAAAAAAAGTATTTTGTCATTAGGCTAAAATTGAATATTTTTCATTACTTGCCAGCTTGCTTATACATACCAATTAAAAATATTTGATGCAAATTATTTCTGTTAAAAAAAATTTTTTTTTCAAGTACTAAAGTGTGATTTGCATTAAATATTGTCAAATAAAATTTGATCATTGATATTTTGGTGACTGACTAAATAATGCAGAATGCTACTTTAAACTTGTTACTTAAAGCATTGAAAGAAAAATGGTGTAGAGAGGTGTTCTATTTTTGCATGACAATATTCATGCTCACATGGCTAGCAAGATGGGGCTTTTGAAAAATCTGGGATTTGAGTGCATAAACTATGTACCCTGGTTACCACATCTTGCCTTAATCATGCAAACCTTAAAAGAAGTTTGAAAGGGAGGAAATTTCAAATGATTTGGAAGTGATAGCAGCAGAGTAGTATTTTAATGGCCAGTTTTTTAAGAAAATGTAAAATAAGCTGAAGAAATTATGTATCAAGTGTTTTGAACTGCAAAGTGAATATGTAGAATAGCATGTATGCTTTGTGTTTTAAGTTAAACTGAGTAATATCCTCAAACAAATGGTCTAACTTAGCATTACTGACAAAAATTAGGCATCATTACCTTATAGGGCTCAATGAGATTTATAAGAATTGTATCCAATAATTCTTGCGAGACAGTATCAGCTTCAGTGATAAGAGGCACCATCATATCAAGCATAAATGTTCGAACTTTAGCTGAATGTTTTTCACTGGAATTAAAAAAAAATATATAAGCTAAGTTTCTTGGAAAGCCTAAGCATGTCAATAGTTCAGTTTATATGTATTTACTTATAATGCAGATTACAGAAAAACAAATATTTCTTAAACAAACCAAAAGTTCTGCCTTTCTGGAGAGTGGGGAAAATATCAGGGCTAAGATACCAAAAAATGTTTCTTCTTCCAATTACAAAGTTATTTTATCAAAAAGAATTATTAAAAAAGGTTTTATGTTAACTGCTTAGAACTTTAATTATTTTAAATGAGAATTGTGTCAATTATAACCATGATAGAGTAAAATAACTGCCTTTTAGAAAACAAAAATGATTCCTTTTATAAGTGGCTTCAGAATGAAGAAATTAGACCAATGTCAATTTAAAAAAATACTTTACAGGAGAAAAAATTATTGATAATACCTTTTAGAACATAAAATCTAAATAATTTTACAAATTAGCTATTTTGCGAATTTGTATTAAAAAAATTATCACTAATTCATACAAATTCTGATTTTATACCTGACAGATATTGTCATACAAAATTAAGAAATCAATGTATTCGCTCTAATAAAAAAAAAATTGAAATATTAAATGTATATTAAAATAATATACCAATACCACTCACTGATTTATATATTTTTTAACACACAAATTTTTTAAAAACTTTCTATTCCTGTAATTTTGGGGTAGGCCAAGCATAAAAGCCTAACCTAAGAAGAAAAAAGATTGTTAGAAAGAAACTTTCTCAAGCTTGGATTTGAATTTTTCAATCAAATCCAAAGATTGTGCTTTTGAGATTTTTCCCTCATTCATCATTTTCTCAATGGAAGCAATGTAAGCCTTAATCTTTACCATATAAGACATACTGACTTTACCTACAATGAAGTAGCCTGATCATAAACATGCCAGGATATATTAAATGTCACAACACAACTGCTCTTTCTCTCAGTGAAAAAAAAAACAAAAAAAACATTTTTATTAAAATGTACATGCACTCAAATAATCTAGCCAACTCTCAGTCAAAATAATACTATAATAGCATATTGGTTGAAGATATTGTTTTGTAAATATTTTTATATATATAATTAAAAAACAAAAAAAAAAAGACCAGATACTCCTAAGTCAGGCAAATTTTCTAAAGGTGTAGGTCATCTGATGCATAAACATATACAAATAATTACTTATAAAATAAATTTTGTTCATTTTTAATTGCCAAATAAATATTTTCAATAAAAAAAAAATTTTTTTTTTAAATAAATAAATAAAATTGTTATAAATAAATATTTTCAGATATTTTGTTAGGGTAATAAAATAGTGCTTACATTTATCAAGGGACAATGTATTTCTGTTATTTGTTAGGACCTTGAATATGTTCTCCCTGTTTTCCAACAGATGGCATGTAGTGTAGTTTCAGATCATGACACATCTATAAGGAAGTACTATAAGCAAGCTTGAAATTCAGTGTATGTCATTTAGCCAAAGTGTAAGCAAATTTTTCATAGCACTAAACTAGGTACTTTCCACTAAATCATTGTAAAAAACAGCATAGTGTAGAGAGAAAGACAAAATAAAAAAGGCCCCAAACTAAATAAAAACAAAGTTTTATTGGTAAAATGTTATTATTAAGAGGATAGATCAAAGTATTTTCGATTCTTTAAAAAAACTTTTTTTAATTCTTTCTAACACATTCAAAATTTTGGTAGAAAATCTTGTTTTTCTTTCATCAGGGTTTATCTTTACAAGGGTTTATTATGGCAAGCATAATATTACGCAAGTCACTTTTTTTGGAACTGTAAAAAAATCACACTTAAAGAAAGTTGCAAAATAATGTCAAGAGTCACCACAAGAAATATTTTTCTTCAAAACTTTGTATTCATTTGAGCAATCAAACTTAAAGACGAAATAAATTGGAATTTTTATCGCGATATAGGTGTCACATAAATAAAACCAAAGTTTTAACAAAAAGAAAAATACAATACACTTAATAATAGATATTTGTAAGTTTAGTATTCATTTTTTTAGAAATTAAATGAAAACATCAAAATTAAAAAGGAATAAAAACACTATGATATTTAGTTTAATATACAAATAACTATTTACATATACCGTTTTATTTATTGTTATTTTTTAGGGTATTCACCTGTTGAAATTACCTCCCTCTAAACAATCGTTTTTTTTTACATTGTTTACTGTTTATGCTTTTAATTATCACGAATATGAATTTTAAGAATATAAACAAATCAAAATCATTATAAAAGTTGAATTTTTCATTAAAATAAGTCCTAACTATTAAAAAAATACGTTTATTTATTAAAAAGCCTTTTTACAAGCTAATCTCGGAAGTAACTCTACTTTAAGGTAAGTAAACATTACTTTAATGTATTTATTTTAAATTTTATCAAATTTATTTTTGAAATATTTGTGGAATTTTATTTCTGATAGTACATATTTTTTTTTTCAGATGTTTCAGGATCATGAATACCTAAAGGATCAGAGGGGCAAAATAGGGCCTAAGGGCACTTTTCAGCTTGGACTTGTTGATAAAAGTGCTAGAAAAAAGTAAATGGGAAAAAGAGAGGTTTAGAAGAAATTTAGATTCATCACCAACAGCTTCAACATCAAATGTCCAAGCTAATGTTTCTTCCCCCTCCTACTCATCTTCTAAAAGTGAAAAACCAGAATAAGAATATCTGCAGCCAAGGAGTCATCCAAAAGGGCCTTATAATTTCCAAGATATGCTTTCAAGTTAGTCAGGGAGGACATATCTTCTAATCTTAGAGCCAGCCTTGTCAATACCTTGCTCTTGGATTTGAAGGCTATGGGCCTTCTTATACCAAATATTAATATGAAAGATATTATAGATAAATGCAAAGTTGATAGGGCAAAGTCTGAAGTGAAAACAACTGCCCAACAAAAACATGATGAAAGTGTGGAAAACCTTATATGTATTGCAGTTGATGGGAGAACAAAGAAGAACACATTGCTGTATAAGGAAATTATGGAGGAAAATGGACAGAAAACTATGAAAAAAAACGAAGGAACCAGAACGCCATTTAACTTACACAAAGGAGGCACCACATGAAAGTCAATATCTGATACATACAGTTCTCCCTAATAGTTGTGCAACAGGTGTTGTTTATGAAGAGTAAGTAGTGGATGTTTTGCATGAATTCAACAGTGAGAACAGTATCAACTCCTAGTTTTCTAATTTTGTTTAAAAAAAAAAGGAAATGTGAAATTCACAATTTGTGGAGATTAAGAATAGATGCTAAAAATAAAAATTAATAAATGCCATAACATTTCATAAATTATTGAGTTACCCGTTATTATATAATTTCTTTCTGTTATTAAATTGTAAAACTATTTTTAAAAAGTTTTATATTATTTTAATTTTGTTATCATAAAACTCCTCAAACGTAAAGCTATAAAGTCAAACTATTGAAAATTCTATAAAATATCGAATAATATTGTGTTGAATTTTTAATTTTATTATATAATAAAAAAAAACAAAAAAAAACAAAAAAACAACAAAGCATACCATTAAGATTATGTCAAATTTGTCTTCTATACTTAGCATTATTTGATGGCTTCTGTCTGTCATGTCAATTATCACCTCTGATGAGGCTACTGTAATTAAGAAATGCTTTTATAGTACATTTCAAGCAGTAAGCGATTAACTTGTTTCAAATCAGATTACGGTAAGCTTAAATTTGCTAATTAGAATAAAATAATGTGTCAGCAAGGTATATTTTATTTTTGCAACATTTTTTTTAAACTGAGAATTGGCTTCTGTTTACAAAATGTTTTGATTGATGAAAAATGGCTGAAAAATTGAAATATTTTTAAAATAAAAGTTTACATTCTAATCAATATAATTTTGGTTTGAAATACACCAGAGTATTTTGCTTACTGGAATGAGTAAATTTAATCTCCTGGCTTTTAATTAAAGCTAAAATTAAAGCTTCAAGAACACTATTTTTAAAAATTCAATTTAAATTTAGGTATAAAAAACGAGTGGGGGTACCTACACTAAACATGTTGGATTTCAGGCCAAAGAAAATGTATTTGTGTGTAATTTTACTGCACTACTTTTTTTCAAAAGAAATCTGCAGCAAAAGCACACAGAATTCTTATTGAGACTTAAGGCAACCAAGCTCTGTTGGATACAACATGCAGAGATCGGTTTAGATGATCGATGACTGAGCAGCACTTTCATTCTTATGAAGATGCAAAAAAATGGGTTGACTCATGGTGAACATCAAATTTTTCCAACATGGAACACAAATGTTGTCAAAAAGGTAGGAAAAAATAGTGGCTAGTGATGAACACTACTTTCAGTGACATGTTTCTTACTAATTTTTATAAATAAAACATTACTTTTCATGAAAAATCAGCAAGAATTTATTCAAGGTTCTAACAGAATTTGTTTATGGCTTGTTAAAATACATCTTAAGCCCCTCAAAAAAATGCCTTCGTTTTGTGCATTCAAAAAAGGACACAATTTTAAATTATTCTGCTATGTAATGTTATCTGGATGCACTAATATGATTCTTCTATAGTTCATTTACTTCACTTAGAATTTTTGTTCAGATCAAAAACTGTGTTCCCAGTTAACAATTGACAGGCTGAAGCCAAACCGAAGAAAGAGAAAGAGGAAAAAAACCTTACTTGATAATGGAAAACATAAGTTTGTACAAATTGCAGAAAATCTCTTGACTATCATCCAGTTCAATACATATATTGAATGATTTTACCCAAGCCAAATTCTGAAATATATAAGTAAAAACACAATGCAGTTACGTCAAAACTAATATTAGACTTTTGTTCAGCATATCAATTAGTATAACAAGTAAATTAATACATCAATAGATGTATGAAAATAAAACATGACATCAAGATTGATTTGGAATAAACAAAATATACACCTATCAAAATAATTCAATCATGAAATTAGTATCTTTAATAACCATAATCCTTGAAATAAAAATTCTTTCATAAAATCTATTGTCTCATTTTTTCTCAAATAGAATAAAACTAGACTAGTTAGACTAAATGTCTCCTATAATGACAACTCCCTAGATGTATACTGAACAACTTACCTCGAGTAAATAAAAGTATCGTTTAAAAGAAGGAGATTCTGGATCTTCAAGTCCTCGTAATTGCTTTACCAAAAACATGAAAATTTCCTGAAATGGATAACAAAATGTAAAACATATATAAAATTATATATTATTATTGAATTAAATAGTATTACATAGAGAGAGTAATACAATTAAATAATTTATTTCCTGAATTGTGTATACATCTTAACAATTAAGCATAAAAGCAATTTAAATCAAACTAGAGGGGCTACTCAGCATTGACTAAGTGGAGAGTGTAACATTCTATATAACAGTATAATAAGGATAGGATGCTTTAATATATTTAAATAAATAATGCTAAAATATTAATCTGTGAAAATGATTTCAAAAAGTTAGAAACCTATGTATTTGCTTAATTCAGAATTTAAATTTAAAAACTGTATCAGCATCTTTCATCTAATAATTCATTGTAAATAAGATTTTTTGGTTTAAATTTGAATATTTTCCAAGGCATAAATATTTTTTGGAAATTCTAACTGTACGGCAAAACAATTCTTACTTTGTGTGACAAACTTCCTTTTATTTTGAATTTAATATTTATTTACAAACAATTCAATATTTATGATAAACCAAATACAAGTACATTATTTAATTGTAGCTGTTCTCTTTATCTATGAATGTAAGTAAACTATTAAATGTATTAATTAATAAGTGTAAAGACTTTATAGCGGTCAATAATCAAATCTCTGCTGATAAATATTTTGTTCTAATTCACTTTTTTTATTCAACTAAATATTTATAATTTTCATATGTTGATGTCTATTAAATCTTTCAAATGATTTTTAGTTTTAGTTTTTCACTGATTGTTTGACATTTAAATTTCAGTGATGCTGATAGCTTTTTAATTTTACAAGCCCCAGAACCCACAAATCTGATTTGAATGGGTCCCCAGGAAATTCTTATTGGTCCAAACTATAGTTTCTTAATAAATTGCAGTGCTAAGCTGCAGGGCTTCATGCTAAGTTTTTTTTCACCTCATCACGAAAACAATTTAAATCATTCTGAATCACTTAAATTGACAGAACAAAAGTATTTTTTCTAAATTAAATTTTTACATTTAAGACGAAACAGTATATACACTTAATCACAGTTCAATTAAGAAACTATATTTTTGAGAAATATGGCAGAACAAGTTGCTTTTTTACATTAATAAATTGGCTGTATTGATTCTTATAAAAAAAGATTAAGTGAACTTTTCTCTAAAAAAATGTAAGTAATCTCACTTAGAAATATGAGATTAAAATTAATCAGTAGGATAAAAAATATTTTTCTGTAATAACATAAATAACACTGAAATAAATTATCAAATAAAATAGGTGAGTATACACCATGTAGACAAAATATTGCATAAATTCAAATAAAAACAAAATGGGGACTGTAGCACAAAAATAACATAAGAGTGCTTATTTTAGTACAAGTCCAAAACATTCTCATCACCTTGACAATCTGCAAACTGTCATCAAGATCTTTTAGTCTGAAAATAATCAATCAAATCAAATTGATTTTAACTGATGAAAAAATTAACCAAGTCAATCACTATGAAACATTTAGCACAACAATGAAACCTAACAAAAACAGTGAAAAGTATGTTGAGAAATATCAAATGATGCCGGTATGTTTGTGGTGTATTCTGACCAGATTAATGCAAAGAGATTTGTCAATGATTACTTGTAATCAGTAGTGTAAAGCTTCACTTTACCCCTTTCCATTTGGCTAATGCCTCTTCAAAAAGGAATTGACCTTTTGGGTCCTAGGTTGACCCTAAGAAGCTGCTCTTGATGTTCCAGTGACAGCTTGTTCTGGTGATGAGAGGGGATGAGTTTCTGGGCAGAGAAAACCCTCATTCACAGCCAGCTGTATGTGGTGGCCAGTTGAGCAAGAAGATGCCAAGGTTAGGGAAGTCTTTTAGATGATATTTTGTTACCAATGCCCAAAGTTTTCACATGCTGTCTTTGGTGTAATGCTGTGCTTTGACAACTTTTTTCAGCAGGTCCCACTCCAGTCAAAACTGAACAGCATTGATGAGGGGCTGTGTAGTCATCTGGTGATCCTCTCCATCCTCAATCTATTTGTGTGTTTGTTGATGTCAATAGTGGAAAATTAGAATTTCCAACTCTTCCTCACTAAAGAAGCAAATAGGATGGAGACTTAACACACCAAATGCGTTTGAAAACCTGGAGTGCATGCTATTTGTTGAGTTATTAATAATTGGATAAGATTGTAACCGGGGCCGTGACCTCTATCATGAACAGTGATGAACTTTTCTGTTTTTAGGCCATTTAATTTGGGGTCTTTGCCGAAATCCTGAGACACTTCAGCGAAGTATGTCAGCAAGCTATCAATTGTCCTTTGCACAGCCTGAAGAGCATTGTAATATGCTAGTCACCAAATGTAATACAGTTCTTTGTAACTGAGCATTAGGTCTTCCAACAGTTTCTGTATGTGTCTTATTTTGGCTGCTTGTTTGGGATTAGCACAAGAGTAATAAAACAGATCAGTCAGTGTGTACCCTTTGAGATTTTTTATTTACTCTGCTACTTGAGATGTGCACAAGGCAAAGAGTGTGCAACACAGTACACACATTCACCATGTGGGGTTGGACACAAGCAGCCTTTGTTTCTCCCAGTCGTTATAGAAATATGACGTTCTGGATGGATTCTGCAATTCTTACACCTGTTATATCAGCACACTCTTTATTTGCAACAAAATGAGTTTTTGGTTGAAAGGTCACAGGGTCAACAATTTGAACATATACAAGTTATACAAGTATATATGTTTGTGATTGGTTATGTCTGTAGATTAATCTACAAGTACAGTAACAAATGTGGATTTAGTCACTTTTGTTTTTATAGTTGTCTGTATGGTATCTGCCATACTAGATATCAATTCCTCACCTGCATATTGTGATCTGTAATGCTACTGTTTTTTGCTGTAGAGGTAGAAAATCTGGGACTCCTATCTCTATTAGAAAGTTGTGTACAGACTCAAACTTTGACAGGGATACTCACTCCTGGACCATCCAGTGAGTGGTCTTTAACAGCACCAGTGCCGCTTTATCCTGTTGAATGTCAAACTTCACCTTACCTTAGTTCTAAGTCTTTCTGTATAACAGAAATATTAAGGCAGGACTGATGTGCTTTGTATAAAACATGGCAAATGAGGGTGGAATGTTGAAAGTTGGTGCATTTATTTGATTTACTAATTCACCCAAATAAATTATAATTATATACATTGTTTTTAAAAATGATCAAAGAGGGTTCAATCTACATTAAATTAATGTATGAAACTGCCCCCACTAAAAATAATATTTTTATAAAGTTACTATTTTTTTTATTAAAAATAGTTTCTTAAAAATTACTTTGAAAACTTTTTAAGCATAAAGCAATAATTTATTAATTTTAAAGTTTTAATACAAAACTACTTCATAAAAATATTTAAATTTAATTAAAAAAATAATTTCAATTTATTCAGTACAAAGCCCAATTTTAAACTTCTGCAGAATAAATAAAGTTAAAAGTAAAATAAAACCAAAATACATCAAATATTACAGGCCACTATAGATTATTTGTGGCTTTTTTATCTTTGATTCTTTTCTTGTAACTTTATTATTACCGGCTACTGGGCCTTTATGTTGGAGTGAATTAACTGACAAGATCAGTTTCATTTATTTTTTAATGTTTCTTCTTGGTGCTAACCACCACCACTCGAGGATTTCATGAATCTTTGAAGGAGTTGCTGGTACTCATGGCTGTAATCCATCCCAAATAATAGTATTGGTAAGGTGGTAAATTTGGTTTTAGGTCTTGAAGGCTTTTATCCCTTCAGATTTTTCCAAAATAGCTTTATTTCCATGCAAATTTATATGCTGAACTCCAATCAACAATTAGATATTGAAGAAACTTACCTTTTTTTGATGTTAATGACCAGAAAGAAAAAAAACCGAACTTCTTCTCACTCTTTTTGTCACCCACAACCAGCTCAATCAGAAGACATTTGCTGCTGAATCACTTTAGGCGTAAGAAGCTAATTTCAGCCTATTTACTTCCTTTAATGAAAAGTCTATAAAGAAATTACTACACGATTTTTTTTTCAGTACTCAATTTCAGCACAAAGTTGCGTGTATTTTTACCTTTTTTTTGTTGGTAATTAATTTAAGAAAGTTGCGTGTACTTAATTTGAGAAGTTAACTTTCAAATATATGAAAATAAGTGATAATTGTAGTTTTACTTAATTCTTTTTGACAAAAGTTAACTTTCAAATATATGTAAAAATATAGAATTTTAAGAAAGTCAACTTTAAAATGTATGAAAATAAGTGATAAGTGTAGTTTTTTTAACCCTCAAATACACTGCGTGTATTTGCATGTTTTTTCCACTTTTTTTTTAATTTCAGAAGAAAATTAACTTTCAAATATGCGAAAATAAATGATAAGTGTAGTTTAATTAACTTTCAAATATATTGCGTGTATTTTTTTTTTCCTTTTTTTTTTGGTACTTAATTTCAGAAGAAAGTTAACTTTCAAATATATGAAAATAAGTGATAAGGGTAGTTTTACTTAACTTTCAAATATATGACAATATGTTTGCGTGTTTTTTCTCTTTTTTTGTTGGAATTTAAGAAAGGTGCGTGTACTTAATTTGAGAAGAAAGTTAACTTTCAAATATATGAAAATAAGTGATAAGTGTAGTTTTACTTAACCTTAAAGTTAACTTTCTTAAAAAAAAAAAAAAAAAAAAAAAAAATCTAACTTTAAGGTTAAGTAAAACTACACTTATCACTTATTTTCATATATTTGAAAGTTAACTTTCTTCTCAAATTAAGTGCAAAAAAAAACAAAACAAAAAAACAAACACGCATATACATTTGCAACGAAATAAGGAGGTTTTGGAAAAATTTGAAGGGATAAAAGCTTTTGGGACCTAAAACCAAAATTTACCGGTAAGGTTCGTTTTTGATGACCCCAAATTATTTTGAAGAAAATTAATTTATTTAAATTGAGAATGAATTCAAAGCAACTTTTTTTTTTTAAAAACAACTCAATTTGTGATTATGAACTGGGAAAGAGGATGAAGAAAGCTTCCTTTGATGAAACAACTAAAACCATCTAACCTCCACCTTGTACCCAATCAGGTACATATCATTTCATCTCAACACACATTCTTACAAATTTTACTTGTTCAGTTTTCAAGAAAGCAGACAACAATTACCTTTAAATGGTCAGGGAAGAAAAAAGAAAACAGAAAACAATAGAGGTAAATTCTCTGATATTTTTTGGTGGAAATTTCTGGTTCAAGATAAAACAAAGCTACTTTCTGCCACTTAGCAGAGAATCCACATATATTGTTTGTTATAGAAAAATTAAGGTCTGTCCCTGGGAAGCTTGGATACAATTTTCTTGAGTCCTTTTATGTTTTTATGCATTAGGGATGCAGGGAGTGTACCTATCAGCATCATTGCATTTTATTTCAATACAAACTTTATCATAAAAACAAACAAAAGTTTCTTCAGACAATAAAATATTTATTTGCTTATATTTTCAATTTCATTTTTACAATTTTTTAAAAACTAATGTTCATTCAATTGTTACGAATGCAGATCAACACACACATACCTACACACTAAGCTTAGTCTCCGATAGGCAACAGAGGATAGTTACGTGGGGGCCTATAGTCATTTTTTGGGAATAGCAGATCAGAGGTTGACTGACCCAAATACACTTAGCAACAAATGTCTAGACAGAAGGTAGACAGGGGCCAGACATGAGGTCATGAAGCAGCAGGAGCTAAAATTCAGTCAGAAAATTTAATTACTTGCGAGAACTAGACTTTGAATGGACAAGTCATGATATGCTGAAGCTCCGACAGCTTATGAATGAAAAGAGGAGGCACATTTTTATAATGACGTAACTCAACCAATTCATCTCAGAAACTCCAGATAAGAATCATAAGTGTATATATTTTTATTCGTTAAATTGAGAAGAAGACTAAACTGAACTGTTCACCAATGAAGAAAGATATTGACGCAGAGAAGACAATGCTCAGTTGAAGAAAACAAAGTGAAGAAAATTGCAGAGACATTTGCGTGCTGAAAATACAACATTCGGTTGAAGAAAGTGAGGAAAATTGCAGACACATTTATTACAGTCGGGCAGCATTTGAATCTGAGTTTGTATAAAGAAGAAAGAAAAGAGAAAAGAAAGTGAAAAGAGAATTGAACATAAAGATAAGTTATTATATACTTTTGGTCCCGTCTTAGAGATATATACATACATCCACCAATGTTCTTGCAAACATCATGCCACATGTTTAATAATACTATGTATACCCTCTCCCATTTTGATTATGTGTTAATCTTCTGCATTCATATTAATTCGTAGTAATTTGTTATTTTGACCAATTTGGTATCCCAACGTAAGTTTTGAGATTCAGGTCATTGGACATTCTTAGACTTATTTTTTTACTATTTTAATATTTTGTTCATATATTAAAATTTTATACCAAAAACCATTTCGCCTTGTTGTTCATCCTTGAATTGTTGGTCAGTACCTGTGTTTATAAAGAAGTGGACCTGGGAAGATTACCTTTCGATCATACCGATCGAACAGTAATCTTATCTGTTTACTTTTATTTTTTTTATTGTTGTCCATTCGCCACAATCTAAGAGGGATAACTCGTATCCGTTCATAGATGTGGAGAATGTAAAATATTCCTGAATCCACGTATAATTGCATTAGTGATTATTGACGAGGAAGGCATATGACACCAATACAAAACCCAAGAGCTACTTAAAGTAGAGTGTTACTGTGTAGTGTTGTATAAGTGTAAGAAAAGACAAAAAATACAGTTCATAAGGTTACAGTAGGAAAAATAACAGTTAACCTTAGACCTGAAGGTCAAGACTGTAGTGACTGGAAAAACACCATGCTTGAAGTCTGTTCCAAGAAGCTGTTCGAGTGGAATTTACTTCTTATTAATGAAATATGAAGGGAATGAGAATGATTTATCCTTGTATGGTGGGTCTCAGCTGCAAAGGCCAGTTGGTGAACCTAAAGAATATATCTTGTCAGAACACTTGCCATGAAAATAATGATAGAGTAGCAAGAGGATTGCAACATTTTGTTTGTGGGAAAAAGAGTACAACCATAGAAAAATAATTAATCACCCACAAGACTGCGTTGACTCTATTGAACTATATCACAACAAGCAAATACTCTTGGGAAAGGTATTAATCCGTCTCTTCCCTCCAGTTATGGGTTAAATAACAGGTCAGATTGGGTTTTATAGCCTTGGCTGGCAACCAGTCTACCACAGAAATTAATGGCAACCTACTGCAGGATAATCTTCTGCCTCGTCAGTCATGTCTCTTTCGAGATATGATCACCCAAGCGTGTATCACATATGGCACTTAACTGACTGACTGACTGACTAGTTAACTCAGCTAACTACACTGGCTATCTGTCCTCATTTTTGGAGGGAGATATGCAGATTTCTCTTTCAAATGTTACTTTTGAGTTTTTAAAATTCATTTTCTTCTGCTAATGTTGGGTAAAGGAAAAATAAAAAACTTCTAAAACATCTGACATGGTAACAAATAGGTGAAATTCATACTTTATTAAATTCACATTATTTACACTGTTTAAACTGTTGTCCTCATCTTTATTGCCATGTTTACAACATTTTGGCCATTGTATGCTCTGGCCTTCTTAAGGTGCTAAGAATTTCAAACTGAACTCATTATTTTGATAATGATATACTGGGGTATATTATTCTTATTTCAGGTCCTTAAGGACATATGGCCCAGTTGGCTAGTTCAAATGACTTGAACCAAATAGTTGAGTTTAATATTTAATATATATTGGGAAGAAGAGATGGATTTAGGCTTTTTTCAAAGGTATTAATATAAAATGAATACAAGCTGTTCCGTTCTAATCAAGGACACATGGCCCAGTGGATATAAGTGTTGGTTAGTTCAAGTGACTTAACCCAAAGAGTTGTGAGTTCAATATCTGACTACAGCAATGGTGAACTAATAACAGAGTTGAGTTAAAGGAAGATAATTACATGACATTCAGAAGTGACATCACACATGAAATGAGAATGATATATCCCAGTGATTGAAATAAAGTTTGGTTTGAAAAAATAAAATTTACACTTGGCTATTAGGAAACAATCTATTCAAGCACCTGAAGAAGGCCAGAGTGTACAAGAGCCAAAATGTTGTAAATATGGCAATAAAGATGATTAATAGTGTAAATAATGTAAATACTACCTCATCTCAGAAGTCCAGATAAATACTTTATTAAATTCTTAAAATATTTGCCTTTCTCCTCCCACTTGTAAGAAAAAAAAAAAAAAATGATGGCATGGTGTTTTTCACTTTCTAAATTACTAATGAAAGTTTATATATACATTAGTCCTTGTTTGCTTGTTAACCCATAAGTGTTTTCCTAATTATTACTTTCCCATTCAGTAGTTATGTCTTAAAATAAATATAATGCACATATATTATAAAAAAAAATAACATCTGAAATATAAAATTCAGGATAAACAGTATTTTCTAAAAGATTTTTCATACTCAGTTTAACTTTTTGCTACTTAACTTATAACTTACTTTAATAATAAAAATTACCTAAATGAACAGTTTATTTTACATATTTAAGTCATTTTGCAATGTTTTTATTATTAATTAAAACTTTTTTATTAGAATAATTTACTGCAGTTAAAAAAAGAAAAAAATATTTCAATTAATTTTGAATTTTTAAAAAGTTTTATGCTTTAAAAATATTGGTATAAGATATGCACTCAAGGAATTCTAATCACTACTTTCATATTTGAGCAAAACTGACTGAATTAAACTGATCCAAAAACAAATCTAAGGCCAGAGATATTACAAATGGCTTCTCCACACAAATTCATTATAACAAAAATATGCACAAACACTTTTCCAATAGATGAATTCAATCAACTTGAAACCTATTTACATTTCATTACTTTCTCAGAATAATGCTTGAAGTAAAAAGATAAGCCTGCTGCTAGGAAATTTGGTTCACTGTGTTGTGCTCAAAAAATTTCTCACCATAATCTTTCTTACACATTTATACCATTCATTCATGCTTGCATTGGATTTTGCTGTGACATTTGATCTGGTGGTTCTGCTATGTATATAGAGATTCTTGATAAAATACAAGAATCTGCAATATTATCAGTCATGACCTAGCATCTCAGTTTCAGTCACTTTCACCACAGTCATAATGTAGCTTCAACTTTGCCTTTTCTATAAATATTTTCATGGTATATAAAATATTTATATATATATATATATATATATATATATATATATATAAAAACTTTTCTCTTTGGTACCTACACTTTAAAAACTTTAGTGCAATACTAATTATCAGCAAGGTCTCATCATTTTAGTGTTGAAATGAATGGATGTAAACATAAGTTCTATATTAATAGTTTCTTATTTGCCTATGCAGCTGAGATGTACACTATTTATATTGTTCAGACTATTGTCCTCATCTTTATTGTCATGTTTACAACATTTCAGCCATTGTACCTTCTTCAGGTGTTAGGAATTTCACTGGGCCATGTGTCCTTGAGGACATCAGCAAGTGACTTTGTGGAACTTATAAACCTAATGTCTCAATAGCCATGTTTTACCAGAGCTCATATTGTAATCTCTGATGTTAATTATTTCCTCTAGCATTTCATATTACTGGTTCCTATATTGTATTCATTTCTATGCTTGGTTGGCTAAGGTGATTTTTGTGGCCTAGCATATGTGCCGATTCCTTAAGTTTGTGTAGTTTTCAGTGGTGTTCTCTATCAATTATTTCAACTTCATCCCATAGGGAGCGGTGATTCCCTTTCTCCCTATCAACAATACAGTTCACAATAGAAAAACAACACACACGTTTAAAACGGTTGAAACATCGAATAGTTTCTTTTACACTTTTCACTTGTGGAAATCTATTACAGCCAGTTGCTTCTCAGTCAAATTTGTTTTTCAAAAATTTAAATGTAATTTCAATCATTATCTTATGTCTTCTTAGTTCCTGCTCTTTTATTGATCTTTCTCCTTAATGGTTTTCACATCCAATACCTCATCTCGGAAATATAGACAAACTTTGACTTTTCCAAATTTGGGGGGGGGGGGGCCTTAATCATTCCTTGTGAAACTAACACTTTTGAAACAACAAAGTATTTAAGATTATTATTATTTATTTTTTTTTTTTTTTACAGGTGTTTTTTCTTCACAACTTCTATTAATTTATGATCAAATAATCATTTGAAACAGGCTGACAATAAAAGAAAAGAGAGAGAGATAGAAAAAAAAAGTGCTTACATGAGTTTTAGTAAATTCTAAATATAAAAATTTTTTAAAATGAGTAATATTGGTCGACAGTAATGAACTAGTATTTCATTAAATTTCATAACATCTGATAGCAAATAGTGCTATTAAAATTTTACATTATTACTCAATTTTAAAATGGCCTACACTAAGTTAACACCATCCAACATGTACATTACTTACAATAAAAAGAATGTATATTCCATTTTCAAAACATGATACAAGTCAAAATAAAACTTACATTTGGTTACTAGGAAACAATTTATTGGAGCAAAACTAATACAAGTAGCAACAGTCATTAATTGCTGATGTTTATATTTAAATAAAAACATGAGCTGTGTACAATTAGGCAGGAAATAGAATAAGACAAGAACAGGTTAATATGCTTATTTAGACTTAAACTTACCTTCAGATGATCAGGATCTCTATATGGAGCTTCTGGTGCAAATATACGGAAGACATCAGCAATACAGCATGCCACAAGAAGACGGACATCTTTACTAGCATGATCAAAGAAGAACTCGGTGGCCAAATGGAGGGCTAACTCTGAATATTTTTCATTTTCATCTTGTCCCATATCTTGGAACACACGAGCCAGCATCTAAAAAAGAAATGAGTTTTTTTACCTGTTTCTCAGTTAAATTGAAAATAAACAAACTAGCTTTTGGTTATACATGTTCATAAAATTTTACAAGTTACTAGATTTATTTTCTATCCTTGTATGTATGTGTTACAGGAAACATTCTGGAAGATATTTCATTTAGAATTAAATGTCTTCTATTAAATACAATAGAATTCAACAAGGTTTTTACAAAAGGGTCATTCCATATCAAAACACCAGCAAAAAGTTGAAATCTGCACCCACCGAGACCGAATTACTTGAAATTTGGCACAAGTGTGCTAAATTATTTTGTGCTAGACATTACCATTCCAATTTTAAGGTGGGTGTATAAATTTCCTATTTTGCCTCTAAATTAAGGCCATGTAATGTCACCAAATTTCAGTGTTTTTTAAAAATTAAAGAAAAATACTTCTATACCTTCAATATTTCTGAAATTTGGTATGTAGGGCAAATAAGAAGTGTAGAATCCAGATATTTATTTCAAGCCTACACTTGATAGAAAATTTTATTTTATTCAACCAAATACATGACCCTAAAAATCAACAACTTTTCACCTATGTAGCTTACAGTCAGTCTATCAAAAATATGTCCTCTTCAATTTTCATAATATTTTTTGCCTAACATCTAGTGTTTGATCAAGTTCACCAAAATGTTTTGTGAGGGTTTTAAGTCTACTTTAGAAGATATGACCCTGCAAAAGCTTAGATTTTTTTTCCTATGTATGTGCAGGATTTCCAAGAAAGATTATAATTAGAGACAACCATCCTAATGCTTCATGACCTCTAAAATGTTGATATTGTGCTAAGTAACTTTTTAAACTATTCAATAAAATTGTTTTTATTAATTTATAAATTGTCTTTAAAAGCGGTAAACATTGCCTCATGTATGATAATCAACAGTGCATAGAACATTTTTAAATGGCACTTAATAAATGAAGTTAAAAGAAATTCTTTCTGTTAGTGTTTCTTTTAATTTTATTTTGGTAAATTATTTTCATGAAACAAAAAAAAAAACATTTGATTTTTTTTTTTATTCTCAAAAATGTCATAAGATAAATGTGAATCTTTAAAACATAATATTTGTAGTTGGCACTTAACATATTTATATAGTTGAAGGGAATGCTTTCATTAGTTTTTTAAATTTTTATTTTTTAAATAATTTTTCAAAATTATTCCATGAAACAAAAATATTTGATTTTGTTTTAATCAGAAGAAAGTCATAATAAAAATGAATATATAAAGAGTCTTTAAAAGATTACATTTTAAACTACACTATGCACTAAATTTTGTTGTGCATATAGACTAAATTATTTTGGATATAATTTTTTGTAAAGATAATTTATCCATCTTGGACAAATGATAAACTCTACAATTTGCTGTTGTAGGAACATCAACTGTACAGAATATTCATTAATGGTACAAAATATATATCCTGAAATTCTTCTTTCCAGTAAAATGAATGTGATGGAAGAATTGGGTGCATGGACTTAATCAGCAAGTTCTTATTCTCCATATCAAGTTCCAGGACCATGCCAATCCAAATTTTATTGTTGCACTTGCAACAAACATATCCAGAATCAAAAAAGATTACTGGTTTTTCTTCAGCCCCAATACAAAAGTCATATATTAGGTCATAGTTTTTGTCTTTGCTACATTGTTTCATAACTATTTTATCTCTGGCGAGTGGGATAAATTGATGAAAGCTTCTTGCTCCTGGGACTTTGGATGCATTTTCGGATCTCATGGTGAGACTCCTCCTCACTTCCTCAACTTCTTCCTTTTCAGCCAAAATGAATTTGATACCTTCAATTGCAGATTTACGATATTCAAACATAGATTTTATAGAAAGGATTTGTTTGGTAGTTGGTCTTCGGAAACTTTTTTTTGACACTATCCTTTTCACTGTCCCACCTATGCCATCACACGGTTGTTTACCATGACTTGTTGCAAAGAAATGCCATTTTGCATTGAGTCCAAAATCTTTTTGATGATTGCACAAATTGGCAAAGTTCTTATAATTCTTGTATTGTGCTGCACAACCATCAGTAAAATACTCAAGATTTTTTTTTATGTTTGGCAAGGTAGCTTTGATTACCTCAATTTTTTTCTGCACCATATAAACAAATGCTACATCATGTGAGTTGACACTCGACATAATGCAGAAACATTCACTTTGCATTGCATTTTCAAGCTTAAAGTAGAGTACCACTGGATGTAAAGTACATTGTGAAGTATTCCAATGATAACACTGGATCTCATCTTGAACTATAAATTTGTAGTTCTCAGCAAAATCTCCCAGGAACAAAATTTCACTATCACTAATCTCCTCTTATTTTTAAGTACCTTGATTGTGATTTAGCCAAGTAAGAATGAGGTGCTAATTTATTCAGTTGCAAAACAACTAAATCAATGTAAGTTTGACAGGATTCCTTTTGTGTTGTCAAAGTTGATCGGTCAGTTATTGTCCACTAGAAGAACTCTATTGATTCAGCATTATTAATATATCCTTCCATGGTGTCAAAGAAATTTTTCAAGCTGCCTTGATGATTTAGGACAATGTGGGCATCTATGAATCATACACTCTCTGCTACTGGTATTACAGACAATATATTTCCAGATCTTTATAGGATACATTCAGTGGTTCCAGTAATAATTTCATATTTTGGTGGATAGTGCATGGACATACATGTGTACCTGCACTACCAGCAAGAGCACACCATTTCGGCCTTAAACTACAAAATTTTGAAAATCCCAAAGGTACTGTTGGGTTCTGTTCCTTGAATGCTCTGAAGAGCTCATTTAGGTTGCACAAGATGAGTCTTTTCTGCTAATGAATATTACGTTAAATACTAACATAATCTTTCCTGCCTGGCATCAGTAGAGTATATTCATCATTTTGGTAAAATGCTTCCACTAACTGTGCAATATCAGCAGGCAAAGACTGGCCATTTTCTTGGTTCTGGAACAGCTAAAATACCTCTTTCCAAACACAATTTGCAAGCCTTGCGTACAATGTGTTCTGAAACACCAAACACATCCATAACTTTTTTGTGTGACCAGTGGTTAGGGGCAAGTGTTAAGATCTGTATTTTGAATTTAGTTGATCCCACTGTCTTCATTTTTTCTACAAGAAGCTCTATCATTTTATCAAAGCACTTAGCTTTATCTAAAATCTCCTTTTTGATTTTTAAAGCCACATCATTCAACAGCTGTTGAATGACTTGGAAACTTTGATCATTACACACTGCATTGCAGAATAAATTTTTCTCTTACCTAAAGTAGCTTTTCCTGAGTAATGAAGCCGTTTTGTTTTCAGTGAAGAAATTCAAATAGCAAAGAAACATTATTGATATTTATCTTCTCTATGTCTGCAGAAATACTTGTATCAGGCTCTTTCATTCCCTCATTTGATACACATCTTGATTCCTCATTATTACTACTCTTTTATGATTCTGCAAGTACCTGCTTCAAGTTCTTGTATTTCCTCATCTGATACATGTCTTGGTTCTTCATCATCGGGAAGTAGTTTGTGGATTTGTATTAGACAATTAGTTTCTTGCCTGGGATTAATACCAACTTAGCCTTTGCTTTGTCTGCCATCTCCAATGAAATTGGTTTCAAACCACCTTTGATTTGCATTTTAGGATTTTTAAATGGATTATATCTCTTTTCAAGCCATTCATAGATAATCAACAAGGTCAGCTTGTGATGGTAACAGATAGTCTGTATTTTATCCTCATCAAGTCCTGTTCCATAGGCAATAAGTTTTCCATCCATTGCATCCAACTGATCAACTGAAATCAATCCAACCTGCTTATCATTGAATAGACCACTAATAGCTCAGTACAAATAGAACAATTCATCTTTAACTAAAAAAAAAGAAATTACCATACTTCAAATCCAGTGTGAAAGTAAAATATCCAAGTAATAAGAAAAATACCACCTTTCTTCTTGGATACTGGATTTTAAGTGACAGATGTTTCAGGACAAGACAAACTGGTACCAGCTCTGGTCAAAGGAGGGTCATTCAAAGTTCCCTATTTGACCTGATTTCATCTTTATCACATTTATGGCTTAGGTACCATAGATCTTACCTCTACCAAAATTGATCAAAGACAGTTAAGGGATGAGATAAAAATGGAAAAACACTGATACAGTTTAAAAAATTGTTTTAATCATAATCATTTATTTATTTACTTTTTTTTCATTTTTGTTCCATTGTTAAATTGATTTCAATTTGTAAAAAAACAATTATTAAGATGATCACAAGCAGTAATGAAAGCATTTCTTTCAACTTAATATGTTTAAATATTCTATACACTATTGATAACCCTACTAGAAGCCATAGGCCATGTTTAACAAAATTTAGTGCATAGTGTAGTTTAAATGTAATCTTTTAAAGACTCTTTTATATTATGATTTTGTTTTGATTAAAACAAAACCAAATATTTTCGTTCCATAAAAATAATTTTAAAAAATTATTTAAAAAATAAAAATTTTAAAAGTAATGAAAGCATTTCCTTCAACTATACAAATGTTAAGTGCCATCTACAAATATTGTTTTAAAGTAGGTACTGCCAATAAATCACTGCTCATTTCCAATACCTCAATTTAAATTTAATTTTTAAAAATAAAAATGTTTTCTTGAAGCTTTAATTATAGTTTTAATTGAAAGCCAAGAGATTAAATTTACTAATTACAGTAAGCAAAATATCCTGGTTTAGTTCAAACCGAAATTGTATTGATTGGAATCAAAAATTTAACTGCTGAAAAAAAATTTTTTTCAAATATACCGCCATTATTGATTGATCAACACATTATGTAAACAGTAGCCAAATTTCTGTTTTAAAAATATTGCAAAAAAAATATACCTCCTTGGCACGTTATTTAAATCAATTTTTATAACTAAAACTTACCTTTATCTGATTTCAAACAAGTAATAATTGCTTATTGCCTGGAAATTAATGATAAAACTTTCTTTTAACTAGAGTAGCCCTCTTTATCTGCATTATCTCAGGTGATAATTGACGTATTGACAGGCAGAAGTTTTTAGGCACGCTTGTATGGCGCTTGAAAGTGATAAAAAATTCTTGTAGCTTAAAACGTAACATTTTTTTTTTATAAGCATTTCACTGCCACTACTGCGCAGGGGGCTACATAGAGTGGAGAAAGGATGGTTAAATATAGGAAATGTCAGAGGGTGGGTGATAGGCGGGTAAGAATACCAAGAATGCGGGTTGGGTAGATGAGAGTGTTGGGAGAATAATTGGAAGTTAGTGTGATAGGAGGTGTCTATTGACTCTACATTTAAACACCTGGAGATTGTAGCCATATTTGGAAATTAAAATTTTTTTTTGTTGTTTTTTAACTAAATAGTAAAATTAAAATGTTTATGGAATGACTTGCAAAACAGGATATTGAATTTTATAAACGTCTTGAAGAGACTAGAATCAGAATCGAAGTGTGGTTTGTCTCGTTTCCGATGTAAGGGCAATTAATCCAAACACGTGTTAACTTCTAAAAACAATACAACCCCTACAGAAACTTGTTATGACCCCTATAGAACATTGTACTTAATAAAAATGACCATATTTACACACAAATTTTTTTTTTTTTTTAATTATTTTAAAAATGAAATGGGTGAACGATTTTTATTAAACTTTTCAATTTTCGATAGGCAATATAATCATCAATTCTTAACTAAAAATGAAATTAAACATTTCCATAAAAGGTTTTTAAAATATTAGTAACACTTTTATGAATTATTATAGTAAAAAATAAAAAAATAAAATCAATTATTTCAAAATTTTATTAGTAAACGAAAAAATCTTTTTTCTTCAGACTATAATGTTCTTAATAATTATTTATTCCAGCAATTAAAAGTTTATCAAATTTAAATTATATCAGAGTTTTATTGCATTTTTTATCTTACGCTTCAGAGCAGATTTTTGGTCAGGTTGTCTATTTTAAAATAAAAAATACAGATGATTTATATGCCCCAATGAGTCCTGCATTTAACTAATAAAAAAATTTTTTTTACAGCTAATTAAATTTTATTAAATTTTCATGGATTTACGTAAAGGGAGGAGGGATAACAGACTTAAAAAAAAATATTGTCACCAAGATATTTAAAAGATAATAATTTCAAAAATAATTTCATTCATTTGTGAATGAGTACTGAAAGTTTCATTCAAATCTGACAATTATTTGATTTTTGCAAGAATTTCCAAATTAATGTGTTTGTCACTGGGAAAAGAAGTGGGTTGTGTCATCATTATGTTACCCATTTTAAAACAGTCGTAAATTTTGTTTTTTTAACCGCTAACTCAACTAAAAACAAAATTTGTGAACAAAACTTTTTAAAATGTTAGCAGGGATTAAAATTTTTTTAAAAATAATTAAAAATAACTTTGATCTTTCCTCTTAATAATAAAATAAATATTTTGATGGAAAAAGTGTGTTTTATTAAGTTAATAACCTTTTTTTATTCATACTATGCTGTTTCATGCTGTTTTTTTAGCGACTTTTTGGAGGTACCTATTTTAAAGATTCACATTTATCTTATGACTTTTTTGAGAATGAAAAAAAATTAAATGCTTTTTTGTCATGAAAATAATTTACCAAAATAAAATGAAAAGAAACACTAACAGAAAGAATTTGTTAAGTGCCATTTACAAATTTTTTATGCACTTTTGATTCACTGGCCAACACATTTTTTGGTGCCCAAAGTTTCTAAGCTGATTTGGGGGTACTGATTCCGAAAATCATATTAATTTTTTCTCATCAGTTCAAGTTTTTGAGAAATTTGCTATTTTATACCTTTTTTTTTTCCCCCCCTCTTAACCTTAAAATTAGGTGTTCTGACTCCCTGTTTTGAACCCATTATCTCCCTCTAAGTTACTCTTAACTAAAAAGTTACTTTCTTCCTAATTTCCTCTTCCGGGTGGTCTTTACTTCCTTTTTGCAACCACTTGCGACACAGCACTCCTCTTTCTTCTTTATCCGCTCCCATGCATCAACAATATGTTTTACTCATTTCTTCTGGACAATGTGTTTGTTTACTTTGTCATCCAACATGACATTTCATGTTCCATTTCAGTCTTTCAATTTCTTTAACTCCTTCATTTTCCCACCCTTGTTTGTTGTTTATTTTGTGGGTCAAAGTAGGGTTTATTCTCTTAATGTTAGGAATTCATTTATAAATCAGACAGGAAATAATTAAGCTGCATTATTTTACTTTTGTTGCAGATTTTTTGAGCAAAAATTAAGCATAGCTACATTCTCTCCTAGGCAACGTTATTTAAACAATTCAAATGTGTTTTGCTATATTTGCAGGGAATATACGTTGCAATTCAACAGGAAAAGGATAAGTGAATTTGTGAAGTGTGCTTATTTTGCTTACTTCAAAGTAATGGTGGGTGATCAAGATAAGGCATATTGTATGCAAGTAGACAAAAAAGGATAGAAAGTCACTCCGCTTTGGTATTCCAATGATTTGATGTGAACCGAAAAACCATTTCGATGACTGCTACTTCTGTGCAGTCAAAACGAAGGGAATCAACAGGAAGAACAGAAATTTGTTGGTTTATCCAAACCTCAAGTCTGCAATTAGGCCAATTCCACACTGCAATGAAATTCCAGTTCCAGTGTTTAAAGGCTTGTCCGAATTGAAATTGCTTAGTTCTGAAGAAGACCAAGGCTCTGGTTTGTCCACTGACAGTAGTAAAGCCACTGTTTCAGATGTCGGTTTTCCTCCTTTTTCACTACCACAGCTTTTTTCTCAAGGAGAACTTAATGATCTGACTAGAGATCTTAACATTTCCAAAGAATCTTCTGAACTTTTAGCTTCAAGACTCAAAGACAAAAATCTACTTCAGCCTGGAACTCTCATAACCTTCTATAGAAAACGCCATATTGAATTCTTGCCATATTTCACTCAGGAAAACGACAGTCTTTTGCAATGACGTTGCCAGCCTGCTGTAGCAGCTTGGTGTCCAACAGTATGATCCTCGAGATTGGCGCCTTTTTATAGACAGTTCCAAAAGAAGTTTAGAATGTGGAATGTGTTCTTCACAATGGCAACTTAAATATGATGGAATCAAATTTGTTCTGGAAAAAATTTCATACAAACAGCACCAATGGATCATATGTGTAGATTTGAAAATGGTTGGGTTTCTCCTCGGGCTACAAGGTGGCTACACAAAATTTCCTTGCTTCTTGTGTTTGTGGGATAGCAGGGCAAGAACAGAGCACTGGATAAAAAAAGATTGGCCTGTGCGCAGAGAACTGATTCCTGGCTCTCTCAATGTTCTGGCTTCTCCTTTGGTGGAGCATTCCAAAATTGTTTCCTCTTCTTCACATAAAGCTTGGCATCATGAAACAGTTTGTGAAGGCTCTTGAGAAAGATGGCGACTGTTTCAAATACATTTGCATGAAATTTCCAGGCTTAATCACAGAAAAATTAAAAGCTGGAATTTTTTATGGACCCCAGATTCGAAACTTAATGAATGATGGAAATTTCTGTAATGTTATGAATCCTGCAGAATTGAGTGCCCGGACGACGTTTACAAATGTAGTAAAATTCTTCTTGGGAAAAATAAAGGCGCCAACTATAAAGAGCTTGTTGAAACATTAGTCATAAGTCTCCATCAACTGGGTGCAACATGAGCATCAAGTTATATTTTTTGCACGGCCATCTTGCCCGTTTTCCAGAAAATCTAGGTGATGTGAGCGACGAGCAAGGGGAGTGTTTCCATCAAGACATCAGCGACATGGAAGTTCGCTATCAAGGTCATTGGGATGCCACCATGCTTGCAGACCACCATGCTTGTTGGTCTATCAAGCGCGATGATTCCGGAGCCTCCCATTCTAGAAAATCAGTAAAACGTCAATTTATGGATGATGATGTCTATGCTTAACATTTTTTTACAACTTCAAGATTTAATTGTGAATATTTTGGTGTGACTCAATAAATATGTGTCTTAAAGTTACATAAAAATATTGTTTCTTCGATTTGCCTGTCTTTATTGTAGCTTTTGGCTTCCTACAGAGGGGAGTATACCATAGCAGAAAAACTAGACCTGATAGAAAAAAAGTGATAGCATTTCTGGAATCAGCGCCCTCAAATTAGGTAAAAACAGTTGAAACATCTTAGGCACCATGAATTTTTTTTTTTTTTGTTGGCCAGTGATACACAAGGCAATGTTTACTGCTTTTTAAAGACAATCTATCTGTACAAAAAGTAATATCTGCAAAATATATTTAAATGATTTTTTTTTTAAATTAATAAAAGCAATCTTATTGAATAGTTTAAGAAGTTACTTAGCACAATATCAACATTTTAGAGGTCATGGAGCATTAGGATGATTGTCCCTAATTATAATCTTTCTCAGATGTCCTGTAGATACATAGAAAAAAACTCTAAAATTGGCAGGGTCATATCTTCCTAAGTAGACTTAAAACCCTCACAAAACATTTTGGTGAACTAGATCAGGCATTGTAGATGTTAGGCAGAATATATTATGAAAAGTGAAGAGGACATATTTTCAATAAACTAACTGTAAGCTACATAGGTGAAAAGTTGTTGATTTTTAGGGTCATGTATTTGGGTGAGTAAAATAAAATTTTCTATCAAGTGTAGGCTTGAAATAGTTAAATATCTGGATTCTACACTTCTTATTTGCCCTACATACCAAATTTCAGAAATATTGAAGGTATGGAAGTATTTTTCTTTAATTTTAAAAAAAAACACTGAGATTCAGTGACATTGCATGGCCTTAATTTAGAGCCAAATTAGGAAAATTATACACACCCCTACTTAAAAGTGGAACGGTAAGCTTTAGCAAAAAATAATTTGACACAAATGGAAGCACTAGAAGAAAGTATATAACTTAGCATATTATCCATAATTAGGTTAACTGGGCCCCACTCCTCAGCCAAAAAAAAAAAAAAAAGCTAGTTAATATCAGCTTGGTTTAATGTAATTACAGTGATAAGCCCATTAATATACAAGAAAATCCTTTAGAGAAAAATAGTATATAGATAAATATTTTGTGTTGTTGAAAATTTCACCATGAAGTATTCCATCAATTTTCAAAATGATGGCTAAACAATTCTTTGAATAATCCATGTTTTTTTCATGATCTGCATATCAGTGGTAAAAATGTTAATGCAGTTCCAAATAACCAAACACTAAATGACTAAGTTTTTTTCTTGTATTTAAGTAAAAAGGATTGTCATGGAATTTATTAGTAAACAATCTCTTATATTTACATATATTTTCCTGAGTTAGTATCAACTAAATCAAGATCAATGTGTCAAGCCAATCTATAACCAATTCAAATGCATGATTTAATAATAGACAGACTAAATAGAAAATAATTTCTTTACCTTAAGCCTCCGAACCAGCTCATCTTTTCCAATATCTTCAGACACCTCTTTGCAATTTGGAGGATAGACTATTTTATTAGGCTTGCCTCCCTTTGGCAGCGGCATCTTCGGTTTTCACCTGTGGAAGAATACAAAGATTTTCTGTAAGAATATTACGGGATATCATAGAAAAAATGCAACAAAGATCATCAACATAAACTAAATATCTTAAATTTATTTATCTTAGTACAGAAAAAAGACAAATAGTGGAAAATCAGAATAAGAAACCCCATCTAAAAACCTGTTCTTTTTTTCTTTCTCTCCTTTTACTTTTCTAATAAAGGTATCAGTGAGAAATAGACAATTATTTAAGTTATAGACATGGTAAGTCTTTGCTCAACATCTATAACAAATATAAGTTTTAACTTTTTCAATATGAAATATCTAGGAATAGTTAAATAATTCCAATGTGAATACACTAACTCAAAGTAATCTAAATCAACTATGTTTTAAAGGTTTCAATCGGATTGTGAAGAAATGTGATTTGTTATAAAATCTTTTTTGAAGCATTTTTATTAATTTAATTTATACTAGTTTAACTTTATCTATTTTTGTTCCTTTATTACAATGTTCTGCCCAGTTTATATTATTATTAGTAGTAGTTGATATGCTGGAAAACAAAACCAACCAGCAATCAGTTTATATTATATGGCCATTAAACAAGCAAGCAGTTACTTTAAAAATGAAATGAAAGAAAGGCTGCAAGTGATTTCGCTAATAAATGAAAATATATTCTTTATTTATATGATCTATTTAACATGCACACAAAAAGGAAAAAATTAAAAAATCCTCTGCTTTTTTGCAGATAACTTTATTTCAGTTTATTGACAAATGATTTCTATGAGTACATTATGCATTAGTTAACAATCAAAGCAAATATTTGTAACACAACATTGAAAATTTGACTTGCAGTTGTAAAAAAAATTGCAAGTGTAGACACTTCTACACATAAAACAATACCCCACCCAGTGGTAAAAGATACTGGTAGCATTTGCCAGAGTGTGGCAATACTGCCTTAGCCACCAAAAGTATGTTAACACCCCAGTGTGGCATCTGACAAAGGCAGGGTATCACACATGCTTTCACATGTTTTATGTAGAAAATTATTACTAATTAAAAAAGCATAATCTATTCAAATATGATCATTACCAAAATAATAAATTCTTACTTTGCTACATTTTGGTATGTGCGCTGTGGTGCAGTGGATATCAACTCGGAACAACAAATCGGGGTGCCAAGTTCAAATTCCAGTTGAATACCTTGCATTTACTTACAAACAAATACCCTTGGGAAAGGAATTAATCCATCTCTTCCCTTCAGTTATGGGTCAAATAATAGAACAGATTGGGTTCTATGGCCTTGGCTGGCAACCAGTCTCCCGCAGAAAGCAATGGGATAATCTTCTGCCCCATCAGTCATGTCTCGAAAGAGACATGATCGCCCAAAGTGTGTATCACGTATGGCAATTAAGTGACTGAGTGTAAGGGTGTTGAGCTGTAAATTTTTTATAAAGTACAAAAATATAGTTTCTCCAAACAAAACTTAGAAGAATGTATATCAGATCATTAAACATTTAGAAATGATAATTAAAAACTACAGAAAATGGAAAAATATTTTTCATGTCTACAATTTCTTTATTTGATTTCTGAGCACTTAAAAATATAGACATAAACTGAATTTTTAATCAAGTGGTACTTTTCAATGTTATGCATATGTTACAGATGTTTATCAAAGGTTGATTTCAAAGAAGTAGTTATTAAGGTGATGCTTGAAATGATTCATAACATATATTCTGATACAATAAGTTAATGATGTAAGTATTAAGTTGTATAACATCAAGGAATAGATTATTGATGATTCATGATTTGGTGCTATCAAAATGGACCTAAAGGTACTGTATCATTTGATATTTTCAATCTAATTGGAGTAGATAGACTAAACTATTGCCCGGTTCACATTCCACCCACGTCTATTGAACAGGTGAAGAGGCTCATCCCTTGTTTCCTGTTTAGGATACAGTTTCCGGCTTTCTCTTTTCCAATCTTTTTACTCTTACGTAGCCCCCTGCGCATCAGTGGCGTTATCGCCTTGCTTGGGGTGATATGATTAAAAAAAAAAATTAAAAAAAAAAAAAATCTGGTTGTAGTAGGAGGAAAAAGTGAAGAAAAAATTAAACAAATAGGTTCCACATAAATTGGATTGGGTGATATCACATCATACAGTAACACTGATAAAATATTGAATATTTAAATATCAATGTTTAATGGAAAATGCAGTTTTTGTTTTCAAAGCCCATCAGAAAAATATTTCCAGTGAACATTTCTGCTAAAGTTTTTATTCTGTACAAAACCCAAGCATTAAGTCCTTAATATCTGCAATGTAAAAGCTTCTTCAACAAAAGAGAATTTTTCACTATATAATATAGCTAATAAAATCTGCTCCACACAACTAAATCTCACTGGAAGGGGATATAAATAAAGGAGGGAACATGGAACATTTCATCCATGATAACTCACCATTGGCTTACTAAAGGTAAGGACAACTCAATGCTAGCATTGAATTCATAGCTTGTTAAATTTTCAAATTTTTCCAAAATGGAAATTCTTAGTCAAATAGGAAATGAAAAATTTACACATGAAAAATTTGCACATTTATTTGTATTTTATAAATTTAGTAAAAGAGAAAGTAACAAATTTTTGCCATTGTGACCAAGGCTCTAAGTGCAATGCAAGTTATGTTTTAAAAATGATCCTTATTTAATTACTTTTATTCAGTTTTAAAAAGTTAAAGAAATAGATTGCATGTTGTTGAGTTATACTCTTGCTGAGCAGGCTGGTGGTGAGTTGTCAAGAAGGTGAGTTGGCTGGTGTTGAGACAGTGCTGATGAGTTATCTTGCACCCACATAAATAAGATCAAATTACACCGACAGTTTGTAATAATGCAGCAAGATATCCAACAAAGCTTAGTTTAATTTTCTTCATGCAAAACCAAATCTAATTCCATTGATAAAGCATCATAATGTGCTATTTATATATTGGATGCAGAATACAAAAGCAAAATGAAGTATTTTCTTGAACCGATTCATTACCAAAACCAACAAACACTTTAAGGAAAAGGAACTTTAAATTAAAGCTCTCTTCATGCAGGACAATTCCTGGAAACTAAAAGAGGAACAATACTATTTAAATGAAAACAAGTGATTTCTGTTTTTATTGCTCTTATCTAACCATCCTGTTAAAGCTAACTACACTAAGGCACTTAGCTTGAATCACTGTGGGCCTGAAGAAGGATAAGAACAAAATGTGACATACATGACTACCTAGTGCTGCCCATGAGGAATTTTCAAAATAGTAAATTTTTTGACTTCAACAAAATAAATTCAATTTTGTGGAAGCATGGCTTTGTTTGACTAATATTTTGCAGAATTGCCCACAGAATTCTAATTGAAGTTGTTATGAACCTCAAGTTTCCTCTATTTATAAAACAAAATACAGAGAAAGCACCCTGCAGGACTTCTGTAAAAGTCTAGAGAGGAAAAAATATTCAATTTGTGATGAAAATGTGTTGTAGAGTGACTGACACCTCTGTAGCACTCTCAATGATGAAATGGCCCATAGCCTAAAATGTTATATTTAAGTAAAGAATAGTAGCATTCGAGGTCTAATATCCAAGTGTCATTCAAGTAATATTCAGACCAATTATGTATTTGTAGAGTGATATGTGTAGGAACAAAGTTATTTTCTTTCTTTTTCTTTCCTCTTCTTCTCTTTAACACGCTAACAATCTGTCTCCTTCAACAACTGAAAGCACAACTGCCAGTTCTCCTGCATGTGCACACAGTCATTCCAGGCTTCGCCGCCATGTTGCTTGCCTCATCTAGCACCCCTTCTGCAGCTACAAAAGACGCAGGCAACTTTAAGCCTCTTACTTCGATCTCCTGATCACAAGCAATACACCCCGGCGCAGCTCTTTTGACGGGTACTTCATCAAAGGGAGGTGGCGCAGGCCTTGTCCTCCACTGGGCTTTCTTCAGGGTCTGTTATTGGGTAGTCTGGCATCTACTGGTGACCTACTAATGTTGGGTCATCTGGCAAATCTGGTCTAAAGTAAACTCACTTCTTTTGGCGTGACATCGTACCAGTACATTGCCTCTAACACAGCAGTTCTTTCTGACTGCGATAGTTTTGATTCTCCAGTGACTTTGTTCCACAATACCATTCCCAACTGGTACATGAGCACACTGGAACGTCAAGTGTACACCTCAGCTACTCGCGAATTCTATTAACTGTTTGCTAGTAAATTCAGTGTCATTGGACGTCAGTATTTTGGGGGGGGGGGCGCTCATAATTAATTCCAGTTGATGGATGACACTGATAGAATCTTGTCGTCATAGTGGCCGCTATATTGCAAACCGAGAGAGGCCACAGTCCATCAGGGTCAAAAAATGCTCACTGTTGTAATGGGTTACTTCCATTGACAGCCTGCTGCAGTTATTTTTCACATCTAACTTTGCTTTCTCCCATTGAACCAGGGCCAGATCAAACGACTGACAGGTTTTGCAAGTTTTGACAACTGATTTCTTTAGACACTGATAGGTTGATGAACTTGGGAAAATATGTTCTTTTCATGCCTGGGTGGCCACTCTATTGGTAAATGTTGGCCACTTGACTTTCATCCAAACATTTCTTTGCAGTAGCGCAACTCTGGTTCTGGCTCTCTGCCTTCCTTGTGTGTATATTTATTTGCAGCACTCTAGTAAGGCAGTCAGCACAGTTGACACACTATTTCATCAATGTTACATCCATCTTTATTCCATATTCTTCTGCCAACGGCTTCAGCTTTTCTAAACGCTTTTTCACAGGCTGCTTTCAAGTTTACACATGCCTTTCCAGTCAATGTGTTTGATATCCAGCAATGTACACATGCCGAATCAGTGACCAAATGTAGCACAGATGCCTGCCATTGAAGGGCCAGATTTATGCCTTTGATTGCTGCATTAAGTTCAGCCAGGTTGATATGTTTGGTGTCATTGACTACAGAACTCACGCCTACCAGATCTTCATCTCGCCACTGTTTACACACCAATCTCTGCTGATAGGATCTGATTTGAGTATTCTGGTTACAGTTTCGTTCAGTATGCTGCAAAGGGAGGTATTGTTGACTATCCTTTGGACACCACGATCACCTGAAACTTGATGAACGCTGTTGCCACTCAGAGCCAGCCATGCACAGGGAAATGACCCACCAATTTTTTGCACAGAGAGAACACTTGTCACCAGGTGAGAATGTGGGGAACATCTGGCACTTCACCTCCTCATCTCCAACAAAGGATGCTATTTTCTTTGCAGACCTGCGGACCTAAAACCTTGGCCCCATCTTTCAGCTACTTTAGGTCATTAAAAACCAACCTGTAATCTGCAAAGTGTTGCTGGACACAAGCTGCAGGCACCAGATCTTCATTAATGAAAATGTCATTGATATATGCCAAAGTAGCCTTCCTGATTGCTTGGTCCTGTGAAGTTACTACATTGATGATAGACTTTATAATGAGTGGCACAACATTCAAACCAAAACCCAGATGTGTAAGGCACAATCGATGCCCTTTGAACATGACTAAAGAACCTTGTCTATGTGGATCTGCAGGTAAGCATTTTCCAGATCTAGAGATGACACTTTAGCGGTAAATGTGTCCACAAATCTACTTAACTCGCGATAGTCGAGCACCAGGCGAACCTTTTGCTTATGGTCTTGGACAACTGCCATTAAGGAAATCGAACCCTTAGATGGGCCATGTTCTTCCTCGGAGTACAGTACCAATCATCCGTTGTGTTGCCACAACAAAAGCTCTTTCTCATTTGTGGCTCAAACATGCTTAGACACCATGTACTCCTGTACTGTATTCTTCACTCTATTAGAGTGTTTGGCCATTTGCCCACTTTCATAACACATTTCAAGCTTTCTTGTTCCAATCGAACATAACACTTTGCCTAATTCAGTGAGAATTTTGATTGCATCAATCCCAAGAAGGAGGTCAAAGCCCAACAATTGTCCATCGACAACCAGTGCCTCGATGTCCACAGGTTTGACCTGTCCAACATAAAATTTAATCGTTTCTAACCCACGGCATGTCAAGGTTCTCCCATCAGTTGTTAGTACTCCCACACTCCTCTACCTCCAAGAACGCTCACCAACATCTGTGAGCATCTGAAGTCCACCAAAGCCAGGCACTCTTGTTCATTGACCAGAACCCTCACAGCAGGCAGTTACCTGTTTGTCTGGGAAGAAGACCGACGCTGGTGTCTTCTTTCCCCAGGCATTTCGCTGGTATTTATCTCAAACATGACCAGTTTTGTTGTTACTGTGGTGCGGGTTCAAGGTTATCTGCTTGCCATTAGTTTTTTTATGTCACATGATGGTGGTCTGTCACTACCAAAGTTTCTCACACATTCTTGAGCGAGATGTCCGTAATGGTTGCATTGAAAACATTGGGTTCTGCATGGTGACCTCTGTACTTGATCATCTGATCTTTCCGGTTGTTTTAGAGTACAGTTTCTGGCAACGCGCACATGCACAATCATTCCAGGTTTTGCCAGTAGCACCCATTCTGTGGTTACAAAAGACACAGGAAACCCTAAGCCTCTTGCTTTGTTTAGGACCATGTTCACCACAGATTAATTTGGTGACTATTGTGATCTAAACCCCTCCTCTCTGTGTTGTAAGTTCTGCTTTGTCTGTCATTGTAACTATTGTACTGTTTTGTGGATATCCATTTAGCACTGCATATAGTGCTGAATAATACTACAGCACACTTTCTCTGTATATTGTAGCCACCTCAGCGAGACAACAAAATGTTCAGCATTATTGGAAGCACTGAAATTTTTGAACAGACCCTCTGTCTTAAACATAAATATGGGCAAGTAACTTTCTTCCTTGACTGATGAACATGCAAGATATTTTGCAAATATTTACTACAAATGTTTGTGGCTGAAAAAATTTGCCATATTTTCCATTAAAATCAAGTGACTCATGCTTGTTCATGTTGATAACTAGTAGTCACACTAAAAAAAAAATGAAAAAAAGAAAAAGGGACAAAATTTTTGTCATTTTAGATCTGAATATTTTTAAAAGCATCTCTAAAATGGCTTTGTAAAAATATAAATAAACAGTATACACAAATTTAATTGCCCATTTTTTCACCATTAATATTCAAGTGAGATAACTTGAGAACTTCAAAAAAGAAAGGTTATACACGTTTTTTTTGTTTTACATCAAGTGGGTGATTCTATTGGCAACTCTTCCTTACATTGCTTGTAAGAGTCCACATTGTCTTATTACATTGAGTGGATGACTGAGTTGGGGTTAAGCAGACACTGACCTGTTTTCCAGATTTTTCAGTAAGAAAGTTTAAGATTTCATTTTTATAATTTTCCTCAAACATATTTCGCTTAGGCCTCTCATTGTAATATATTTTTTTTTTTATAGACATCCTAACATTAATTGTTTTACAATTCTATGGTATGAAAATATTAAAATTGTTTTTACAGGTCATGTGATCTGGTGACACATGTAATGTTACTGAACAAATGTAGGATCTAAATTTAATGTTATCCAAAATATTGTACTGGATCACAAGATATGTAAAAGAAAATTTCATCTTAATTTTGAAAATAAGTGCTGGAAGATAACAAAAAAAGACCAATGCTAGAGAAGTATGTGTCAAAATATCAAAAACTAAATCTACTTCTCTCCCATGAATGGTCAACTTCTTAACCATTGTCAAAAAAATGCAAAATGCTTTTTCTTTTTTTTTATACATACATTCTTTGAGATGCAATAATGCATTTGCACCATATTTTTTTTTTTTTTTTTTTGTTTCACCTTGAAATTTACTGTCCTTGGCTAATTTTTCTATGATCAATGTGGCCCTTCACAACTTGAAAAGCCAAGTGCAGGCAAATCCATATCATGTTTTGGAGGCTTTCTTTTAATGAATACGATATGATTTTTTGTAAGAGAGTTTAACAAAACACTTAATTGCATATTGATATCATTTATATTTCAATGAATTAAAAAAAAAAATAACAGAAGAAGCTCTCAATTAAAAAGATTCAGGTAATCTTCAGGTAAGCAATAACTGAGTCTTATTCAACTATCTACTCCCATAGATTAAATAATGGGTTCAGTTCAAAATTTCCTGAAGGTTGCACAGATTGACAATCACCTAATGATGAAATATTGTCACAGTTACATAAAGGTAACTTATTTCGATAAGAGTACAATATTTTTACATTTTCACTGAAGATGTTGCAATCTTTGACTGTTTAATTTTTTTCATAAATCATGAAATGGGGCACTTATCAAGTACAGAGGTTTATTGCATGAGATTCCATGAGAGCTATTTCTTGCAAATCATGACCATGTTAAGAACAAACACACCTACAATACACATCTTTTAGTAAATCTTGAAAAATAGAAAATTTATGATATATTTATATCATACATGTATGAAGCAAGTCTTTCATAACTTTTTTGCTTTATGTTCTTAAATTGATAAACTCTAAAGAGTTTATGAAGGGAAATTTTCCCAGATATCTAAGAAGTGTTACATTAGATACATTAAAAAAGAAAAACATGAAAATATTAGTATTACTGAACTTGCTCTAAAAAGGTATCGACTGAATTTTCTTGTGTGTACCACACAAGAAAATTTGAAACTTTACTAATTTTGGGATTTGGAATTCAACAAACAGCTGTTTTCATTGATTTATCAATACTTTTTGTAATAGATGTATCTTATCTGGGAAAATATTGTAAAATTATATAATCTTCAACTCATCAAAATCTACAAAATTTAGAAATTTGTTTTACAAAAAAAAAAAAAAAAAAAAAAAAAAAAAACACAAATACTGTTTAGAGTTTTAAACTGATAGAAAAGACTTTCTGGGCATTGTGAATGATTCTCTTGCCTTTTCTTTCTTACATGGCTAATATTTCTGGAACAATCCATATCCAACCATTACTTAAAAGTGGCATTGCATTTAAAGACAAAAATCTTTGTTGGAGCAAAAACACTTTATCGCAGCACTAAATGGAGATGCAATATCAATGATTTGGCCAACGTAAAAGTCATAATATACTGCAATCTATTAGCCTTGGTACTTGTAACTGAAGGTCACCTGATTTGTTTCTTTTTCATCACAACTGCTAGTGTTGTTTAAATACTCAGAATCACTGAGTGCTTTTCTTCTTTCATTCATCTTAGAGGTGTAGCTGAATCAACTGATGTCCATGTCGTTAAGTAGATGCAAAGAACAGCTTTCAGTGCTTTCAAATCACTGCTTGTTGTACATTTTAGTCTTCACAGGACCAGTATACTTGATGAACGAATTAATGATTCTCCATTTCCCAGCAGAAGATTGACACTTTTTCCTTCTTTTGCCTCTC